>PVJI01001714.1:0-168719 GCA_004026765.1 Micronycteris hirsuta
CAGGGAAGAGAAAACCTCACACCGCTGGCTGTGAAATCTGTGGGGACTCTGCCCAGATGAGACAGAGGGCTACTGGGGCCTAGGTGTCCTCTCAAAGGGTCCAGGCACAGACTTACATGCTGATGGACTGACTCACTCTGAACTCCCATGCTAGCCAGCAGATCAGAAAATGGCAGGGACGCATGGGGAGAAATTGAACTGTCTGGCTTCAGAGTGCGGGCTAGAAAGGGAGCTCTCTCCACCATTTTGTTCCTTTGTTGAGCCCTCCCCCACAGAGATGGCAGGTAGGCACCATTCTTGCTTTGCTGAGCGCTCCCCCAGCCCAGCCTACTGGCACAGGTTCCAATCAAACTTACCCACCCTGTGATTCTCTGAGAAGCCACCCCACCAACTAGCACATGGGTTGGAACATTTTTCAGCAATTGTTACTCTCAAATTGCTGGCCTCAGTCCGTGCTGTGGACTTCCCTGAAACCTCTGAAAGGGTCCACAAACCCCAAACAAGCAGTGGCTGGCTTCAGCATCCTCTGTACTTTTTGCTAAGCAGACCCCAGCCTGGCACTACTGGCAGTTGGCTTTGGTTTGTACCAGACTCTAGGTGCCTCCTAGGTGCCTCCAAGCCCAGCACAAGCAGCTACCAACTGCAGATCACTTTGTAGTTCCTACCAGGTGGCCCTGGGCCAGGCACAGGAAGTGGCTGACATAGGTCTGCAACAGAGCTCCTTTCAAAGGGCCCCAGACATAACATACCTGGTGACTGGCTTCAGATCACTCCAAAGCACCACCCAGTTATCTCCACAAATGAAATACCAAAAGGTGGGTTCAGCAGGCACCAGAGCCCTGCCAGAGCACATCCTACTCTGTGGGGTCAGTCCCCATGCAAGAGTTCATCCATTACAGTCACAGCCCCATAGCCAGTCAGCCTGAAGTTCAATTCCACCCATTAACGTGACAATAGCAGTCAAGGTTCAGCTACAACAGGAGGGCACACGCAACTCACACAAGGGATACCCTGAGTGCCCAGCTCAGGCGACGAGGAGACTGGACCTCAGGGGACACCTGCTACATAAGGCCACCTGCCACGGCTGGGAGACACAGGAGAGCTACCTCGTCTCCTGTACCTCGAAACAAGCAAAGGGAGCAGACAAAGAAACATGTCCCCAATTAAAGAAAGGGCAAAACTCTAGAAAAAGAACTAAACAAAATGGAGGCAAGCAATCTACCAGATACAGAGTTCAAAACACTGGCTTTAAGGATGCTCAGCGAACGTAGTGGTAACTTCAAGAAAGAGATAGTAAGCATAAAAAAGGACATAGAAACCATACAAAAGAACCATTCCAGAATATAATAACTGAAATGAAAAATGTACTAGAAGAGCCCGGCTGATGTAGCTCAGTGGATTGAGTGCGGGCTGGGAACCAGAGGGTCCCGGTTCGATTCCCAGTCGGGGCACATGCCTGGGTTGCGGGCCAGGTCCCCAGTGAGGGCCATGTGAGAGACAACCATACATTGCTCTTTCTCCCTCCCTTCTCCTCTCTCTGAAAATAAATAAATAAAACCTTTAAAAAAATGCACTAGAAGAAATTCATGTATTCAGCAGACTAGATGAAGCAGAGGATCAAATCAGTGATTTAGAAGACAAGGTAGCAGAAAACACCCAATCCAAACAGCAAAAAAGAAAAAAAAAATTAATTAGGAGAGTTTGAGGGGCTTTTGTGACAATATCAAGCAAAACAACATTTGCATCGTCTGGTTACCACAAGGAAAAGAGAAAGAGCAAGGAATTGAAAACCTGTTTGAAGAAATTATGACTGAAAACTTCCTTGTTCTGGCAAAGGAAATAGATATGCAAGCCCAGGAAGCACAGAGAGTCACAAACAAGATGAACTCAAAGAGGCCCACTCCAAGACACATCATAATTAAAATACCTAAGGTTAAAGACAAAGAGGGAATCTTAAAAGCAGCAAGAGAAAGACAATTAATTACCTACAAGGGAGCTACCACAAGACTGTCAGCTGATTTCTCAACAGAAACTTTGCAAGCCAGAAGGGATTGGCATGAAATATTTAAAGTGATGAGGAACAAGGACCTGCAACCAAAATTACTCTCCCCAGAAAAGCTATCATTTAGCATTGAAAGAGAGATAAAGAGCTTCCCAAGCAAGCAAAATCTAAAGGAGTTTATCACCACCAAACCAGTATGACAAGAAATGTTGCTGGGACTTCTTTAAGAAGAAGAGTTTTTTAAAAGATCAAAGATATGGAAAACAAAATGGCAATAACTGCATACCTGTCAATAATTACTTTAAATGTAAATGGATTAAATGCTCCAACCAGAGACAGAGGCTGGCTGAGTGGATAAGAAAACAAGACCTATGCATGTGCTGTCTACAAGAGACCACTTCTGATTGAAAGACATACCTGTATTGAAAATAAAGAGACGGAAAAACATATTTCATGAAAGCTGACATTTAAAAGAAGCTGAGGTAGTCATACTTACATTAGATGAAATAGACTTTAAAACAAATGCTATTAACAAAAGACAAAGAAGGACCCAGCAACTCCATTTCTGGATGTTTATCCAAAGAAACCCAAAACACTAATTCAAAAATACATAAGCACCCCTATGTTCATTGCAGCATTATTTACAATAGCCGAGATATGAAAGCAGCCTAAGTGTCCATCAATAAGCGAATGGATAAAGAAGATATGGTACATATATACAGTGGAATATTACTCGACATAAGAAAGAATAAAATCTTACCATTTGCAACGGCATGGATGAACCTAGAGGGAATTGTTCTGAGTGAAATAAGTCAGAGAGAGAAATACAAATGCCATATGATTTCAGTTACATGTAGAATCTAAAAACAAAGCAAATGAACAAAAATAGAACAAACTCATATGTACAAAGAACAAACCGGTGGTTTGCCAGGTGGGAGGGAGTTTGGGGGGCTGGGTGAAAAAGACGAAAGGATTAAGAAGTATAAATTGGCAGTCACAAAATAGTTGTGGGGATGTAAAGTACAGCATAGGGAATATAGTCAATAATATAATAACTGTGTTTGGTACCAGGTAGGTACTAGACTTATCAGGGCGATCACTTTGTAAATTATATAAATGTCTAACCGCTGTGCTGTATACCTGAAACTAGTATTGAATATCAACTATAACTGAAAAACTAAACATAAAAGTTTAGCCATGAGACAGGTACAATAAGGCACAAAACCCACTCATTTATAGCAATTGGAATACGTTAAATTTATTTGTTCAAATAGCTAAGACCTTTTCTTATTAATATTTGTGGAGAAGACAATTAAGATTTGTTTTTGTCTGTGGTAAGGAGCCTTGGAGCCAAAGCAACGGTTTGTGTTTTTTTAAAAAGCCCTAATTTTCTTTTCTTTTTTTTTCCCCTTCAGTCTTAAGAACTGAGGATGATGAAGATAGGGGTGTGTTGAACTGCTTCTAGAGTTTCATTTCTGGTTTCACAAAGATTTGCAAGGTAAGGACAGTTACTATCAATTCTCCAAAGAATTGGGTTTTAAGTGACATCACAAGTTGTCACTTAACTATATCTAACTATAATCATTCCTAATCTATTTCTTTCCCTTTGGGTACATAGTTTTATTTTACCTCAGGGGAGGAGGTTTTATTCTTTTAAAAAATTCTACTGGGCTTTGAATCTTTAACTTTCAATTTTGCCAGGTTTCTGATCAAATGAATCATTAAATCCTCTCAAATATCTTGTCAGGTTTCAAGTAGGAGAAACAGGAAAAAAAATTTAAAGTACCTGTTTAGATGGCCACAGCTTCTTTTAGGATCCTCTGAGAGGCGATTTTGTTTACCGTCCTTTTGTCTGGTAGAGGTTCTGTGTGTTAATCAGAGAATGCATTCCATTGTCCCCAAGTGCTTGGTATTCTGTCTTTAAGGGATAGTCCTTGAGGTGGGCTTATAACAAAGGTTTTCCTGAATGACCATTAGAGTTGTAAATTATTTGGCTAAGTCGATTCATTTTATTAAAAAGGCACAAGAGGAGGAACCAAAATGTTCTGCATACGTAACTAGAGTTCCTAAGGAAGAGACTTCGGGGGAACTTTAATTAGAGGGTGCAGGATCTATGTTAAAGACAAATTCCCCTGGAAGCTACTGTGACCAGACAAAAAGGCAAGTCACTTAAGGCTATCTTTGAATCATTTACTTCATAAAGGCCTCTACATAGTCATTGAAAATGCTTCCCATTCCATTGCTTTAACATTTCTAAGATTCTCTGATTGGGGACGTAAATATACTGCTCATGGAATCTCGAAAGATCCCTGAAGTGACCACTGTAATTCCAAATTGTTCTTTGTATCAGAAATCCACCAAGACAAATCTTTCCAGGGGGTGGAGTGTAAATCCAGCAGGCGTTCCAGAATGGGGTGGTCTCTCCCAGGGAGGGTCAGCTGATGCCCCATTACAAACACCAGTATCAGAGGACCCAAGAATAAAAGATCAGAACGTCAGCCAAAGGAGGGCAGTTCAGAATGGAGAGAACTTGCCACTGTAATCCCACACCACAAAGGGCGCAAGCAGTGACCTTGCTCTATGGAAGACCAGAATTGCAGCAGAATGTTCATCTGATTCTATGACCCAGATGCTTTATACGTCAACCGAGCATTGAGGAGTCAAGGGGCTTTGGCTAGAAATACATGGCAAAGATTTATTCGGGGGTCTTAAGATTTGCTAACAGGAAATACAGCTAGGCAATGACCAGAGTGTTGCAAAGAAGAAAGAAAAGCTTAGAGTTCTAACAGTAAAATGTGTGTTCCTGAGAGTCCTGCATTCTTAGCCTCTGGATTGTTCCAAGATGGTCCTTGTCCAGAGGTCTGGTGCTCTGGATAATGAATGTGAGGCAATGTAGACATGTGGGCATTCTTTCCTAAACTCTTCTTTCTTTCCTGAGGCCTTCAGAGGCTTAACTATAGGAATTCCCCAGGCACTGATGCACAACCAAAAATTTCAAAAGTTTAAGTTCCCAGGAAAATTAAAGCAAGAGTAGAATTTCTTGGTCATATCTTAGACTACTTCATTTTAGTAATTTAGCAGCTTGACTATAGTGACTCCATATTACTTCTTCACTTTTTCTTCAAGCATGAACAAGACAAAGTCCCTGACCCCACAAGCTGATCACCGTAGGAGACGAGAAACAAACATGGTTCCAGAAAGCAAAAATTCCAGTAGTTCAGAGAGGCCCAGAAGTCTGGAGAGACGCCGGGGCTGGTGAGAAGGAGGCAGGCTACGAAGACCCAGCTGGGGAGAAGCAGGAGCACGAGGCATGCCCGGAGACAGGCAGAATGTGGGCAGTGCAGCGTGAGCGGTGGGCAGAGGAGAGCTTAGAGGAGGACAAGCAGCTGCACCAGGTAAGGCACCTGGAACGTATTCTGCCTCCAATGGGAAGCCATTGGAGGGGATAAACAAGGGAGTGACAAGATCTCGTTTAAGATGTAAGAGATGACCCTGGCTGCTGTGTAAAGAATAGTCTGTAGTAGTAACAGAGAAAAACCAAACAAAACCAAACAATGGACTGAGAGATAGGAGCCCTGGATTCCTCAATATGTCGTGTGCGATCTTAGATATGTCCCTTAGTCCCCTGTGTTATCAGTCCTAAAAATGCCGATGGTAATGTCTGCGCTGTTTATGTCATAGAGATGGGTTGACGATCAGTGCTAGACCATTTTAAAAGTTACTTTTAAAGAACAAAGGGCTATCCAAAAGCAAAGGCGATGGTATCTTCTTGTCTCCTTGGTATATTAAACACTCCCTAAATTCAATTGATTAAGCGAGATCTGTGTAATAATCACTCACGCTAATTTCTTACATGAACATGGTGGCTTCTGAGACCTCGCTGACACATAGCTGGTTAGTTATTTTGGCTCATGAGGTCAAAATCAACTGAGTAACCCCAGTGCCAGCCAGATCCTTTTCCTCTTGATCCCAAGCTGATCAGACAGCTTCAATCGGATGTCACTGATCACTACCAGACCCACTGAGAGAGTGGCCCTTCCCCACCTCGGGGGCAGCCCCCTGTGTGTGGGAATGAGAGCAACTTCTCGGAGTGAAAACCAGCTTCAAGCCCACTGAGTCGTTTCACTTCCCTTCCGTGGTGATTTTCCTCTAAGGCTAATAGGGATGAGAACTTTGTCCTGCTTTCCTCACAGGGAGCTGTGGAATCAACAGAAACCCTTGGGGACACACGCTGGCCTTGGCGTGCCAGTTGTGTGGCTGCTGCTGTGGCGAGAGCTGCGCCTGTCGTCAGTGGGTTGGGAAAGAACGCCTTGGCTTGTCGCCCCGCACCCGGCCCTGGCGCTGCAGGCTGAACTCCAACAGAAGAGAATTTTTCGAACACATGTGTGCACAAAGCAAAAACAAAACAAGTAAACAAAAACACATAAGAAGCCAGACTCCACTCACATGTACGCTTTGGATGGTTTTGGGGTGATTTTTAGCCTAAGCACGCATATGTGTTAAAGCTCACTTAATCCTCACGTAATCCCTCTGAGTAGGTGTCATCAACTGATATTCACAGAAAGTAATGGATTTGCCCAAGGACATCATATGAGTTCTACTGCTGGGAGTTGGCCCAGGTCAGCCTCATTCCAAGGCTTTGTGCGCCTCAGTCCTCAGGCTTATAATCTAAAACATTCGAGATTCTTCTCCATTCCATGAAGGCCAGCACGCAAGACATCCTGGGAACCCCTCAGGCTAGAGATGATGGAGGACAAGCTCAGACCTCAGGGTTGGTTTGCCACTCAGTCCTTCGAAAGACAAATAACCAGTCACCCAGGTAATAGTATTTGAGGGCCTGGGCGAGAGGTCTGCAAGGGGAGGCAGGAAGCATACAAGCTTGAGAATAATTCAAGAACAAGGCGCAGCCACCTCCATGCCCAGTGGAGGGGCAGGGCCAGCCCCTAAGGAAGGAGCTAACCAGGGCTTAGGGTGAGGCAGGCTCTGTGGATACAGAAAGGCGGCAGAGGGTGATGGAACGGGCTCAGCTGCCACTGTAGGAAAGCCAGAGGGCCTGCCTGCTTCCCCTCCCGGGCCCTGGGACTCAGGGCCCTGGATCCCTCTGGAGCAGAGAAGAAGCCAGGACAGGGCCATTGGGAGTGCCGAGTACAGCCTGTACCCGAGTCTCAGGATGGCCCGGGTGACCCTGGCCCCACCGTCCTTTTTCCCCATGGAGCCATCCTCTCAGCATTGCCAGCTCTTCGCTGGCGACTGGTTGGGCGACTGAGGCTGCCCAGGGCCTGGGTGCAGGGACTGTGTTAGGAGAAGGGTTTTCTTTCTGTGTGGGGGAGGCCCCTGGGCAAAAGGGAAAATCAGTGGAAAGGACAGGTTCTTGTGGAAAGACTGCGTGGGGCCGGTGTACTGCCCTTAAAGTGAGTGTCTCTGAGGTGACGAGGTGACAAGGTGACAGGGTGTGGGGCTCAGCTGCTGGGCCTGCCTGGAGACCGCAGTCCCAGGGAGGGAGGCAGAAGAACTTGCCCTTCCTGTCAGGTGGGCCTCCCTCTCTCTCTCAACACTATTTTAAAAATGTAACCAGAGGCTCACCTTGTCTCCACCCATCTGTACAGGGAGAAGGGAAGGAAGTTTACCTAACAGCCCTACCTTAGTGGGTGGGGAGGGGAGAAGCGGACCCTGCCTCCAGCAGGTTAATTTAGCAACAGCAGAGACACGGGTGGAAGGGTGTCCTTCCCGACTCTTAAAAATGTCTTTTAATTTTAATAGAAAATGATCTCAAATAAAAACCTAAGCTTTGAAATACATAGAATTAATATTATCTTAGTGTGCAAGTTTTAGCTTTTTTTAGTCTGTGCTGAGACTATTCTATCTTGCTAACGCTCTTCCTTTGGAGATCCATAATGGTATAAGAAATCATGATTATCAATGGGATATGAACATCCACACTTGTATTATAGTTCATGAGGTGTTTCGAGGCACTGTATTGCATCTGATCCTGTCCCGAAGTCTGTGGAGTAGTAGTTATTAGTATTCCCGTCTTGCAGATGAGGGAGATGTTGACTCAGAGACGTAGGTGGGTCAGTGGTCACCTACGAAGTGGAGGTGGTAGCCTTGGCTCCAAGGCTTCAGATTCCAAGCCCCACCCAGAGGGCTCCACAGCACCCTCCTCTACCGGAACTTCTGGGCCCCAAGGAGAAAAGGGAACCCTTTAAACCAGTGGCCCCCAACCTTTTTGGCACCAGGGGCCAGTTTTGCCCACAGCAACAGGAGGTGGGTCGAAGCTTCCCCAGCTCCCCCACCGCTCACCTGCTGCTGTGCAGCCCAGTTCCTAACAGGCCCCAGACCAGTACCAGTCCGCAGCCCCGTGGTTTGGAACCCCTGCTTTAAACCACCTCCTTCGGCTTCACCCCAGTCCGGAGCACCTTAGCTCATACGGACCCGATTCAGTCGGATCAAGCCCTTAACATTGTATAGGACTTTTAGACTTTTCCCATCCCATGTCTCACTTAATTTTTCACCTTGTAAGAAGGATAGGTTTCCTTTAATTTGGAAGAAAAATAAAGGTAGGGGAAAATGTGGGAACTGGGATCTGTTTGTTCCTAACACCTTCTCTCTTGCTCTCTCCACCACTGCTTGCCAGCATCTGTGGTTCCCACGCCCTCCCCAGCGCCGCCCCAGCAAGGGCCTGGGTTCTTGGCCCTTGCCTGAGTGACTTCCAGCCATAGAAGCTGGCTGGACCATGACCTTCCACAGGCACTTCTCCTCCCTATAGTTCCTGGTGAGCAGTCCAACCAGGCCAGTGGATGGGAGCCTCATCAGTTCTGTTCTCTTTTGTGCAGAGACTAATGGAAATGATCTTCTTATCCCTGTGATCACCATGGCTTGGAAAAGTCTGGTCATCGAAAACCTCCAAGTCAGAAGAAACCTCTAGAGAAGAATGATGTGTTCACTGGGGAAGAGGAATGGGCAACGGGGAAAGAAGAAATGGAGAGCAGGAAAGGAGTAGGCACAGTTTGGGGGAGGGGGGGTGCCCAGGGCAAGAACTGAGCGGAAACGGACAGGTCTGGGGACTTCCTCTGGCTCCGCTCTCCCAGCTGCAGGGATCCCCTCATTCCTGCGTGTAAATAACCCCTGAGTGGGGCTGGGGTGGCGGAGGTGGGGAGAGGTTGCTGCGCCTTGACCCCACTGCACATGCCCAGGTGCGATGGCCTCCCCATCTATACTTCCAGGCCCACGTAGAGAGACCAGGGTCCCCTCCAAAGTCAGGGCTGTCACAGTCGGCTCCTTGCTTAGAGGAGGCCTACTCAGGAGATTCTAGAATCCACAGAAATTATTCTCTGCTGCAAATGGTTATTGTGCAAAATTTCAGCATAAAGCAAGCACGATTTTATAAAAATTGGGCTGAACAAGAATGATAAACTGTTCTGGTGACAGACTGGAAGAAGGTACCTGGTGACCAAGCCCAAGGCCGCCCAGGTCAAGGACATCTATGTTCTGCTCCACAGATGCTCCGACAGTTTGCAGAGAAATACTCACCAGTGTACTTTGGTGGCATCACGGTCACGATGGCCACCTAGTTATAGGGAACAAGCCCATGGTGGGAAAGCTGGAGTGTCAAGGCTAAAAACCGAGGGTCGCATCCCGCTCCTCGTCAGCACAGGTGTCACTGCCATCCTCCAGATGCCCCACCAGGTGTTCTAAGCGCTGTGGAAAGCTAGTAATAGTGATCTCAGATGGACAGTAATAACTAAACTGCCTCAGAGGAGCTTTGCATTGCTTCTGTACCCGTCCTTTGTTCTGAGAGGAAGAGAGGACTTCGTCGCTATCTTCAGCCCAGAATGCTCTTCTGCTCCTTCTCTGACTAGCAAGCTCCTGGTCACCCTTCACGATCCAGCCAAAGAGTTGCCTTTTCTGGATGTTCTCCCTAATATTCCTTACCCCTAACCAAGCAGGCAGCAGCGTTCTCCATTCTGAACCCCCTCCCCAAAAAACTGGGTTTTAACTTCTTAGGTGTGATGCTTTATCTGTTTATAAGTTTGCCTCCAACAGTAGGCTGTGAGCTTTAGAGGGTAGGCTCTGTCTTACGTATCTTTCTAAGCTGAGTTTCAACCACATCGGTGGTATGGACACTCAATAAATGCTGAAGAATGGAAGAATGAGTGAATGAAAGCAATTAGACAAAGATTAGAATACGCTCAATCAAAGGGACTGGTGTCTCAAGTACAGTGGAATTTGGAAAGTTGCCTTTTATAAAGTCTTATCATTTTATTAGCTCAAAAATGGACTTTCTATTCTTAATGGGAAAAGTTAGCTTGGACTTGTCTATGAGTCTTCCCAGTACTCTCCTGATTACGGCCTTCATTATTAAACTTGGGGCATATTTCACTCTGTAATGCCCTTGCACACAATGAAGTCTGGTTTCTCTGCCTTGGGGTCACCTGCTTAGAGCTTTACCCCTGGCATGTTTTTAGGTCAGAAGGCATCTCTCTACCATAAATTACTGCCTGATTAGGTAAGCCCAAGGTAGAATAATTAGGAAGGTTAATGTGCTATGATATAAAATTAACCACCTAAGGTAGGGCACGTCAAGACCCATTGTCTAAAGGCTTTGAAGTGTCCGTGCCTCCTCTTTATCCCGCGGGGGTAGGTCACTGAGCACACTGAGCACGATTGGTCCAGTATTTATGCACCAGAGACTACGGCCTTCTGAGAGAGACCAAGAGGAAATCCTCAAAGTTTAAAATTTTAAGTATGTACAGGTACATTCTCAGTATTGTATTGGTTTTCTTCAAAGGGGAAAGACAGAGATATGCACTCTAAATAGACAAAAAGTTTAAAATTTTTTTGTCTGTAGCTGCCATTTGCTTCCCAAACTTGCATAGCACTTCTTATGTGATGTCCATAGTCAAGGTCTCCTGCAAATTTGGGTCAGTACCCTTGCCACTGCCTCCTGGGCCCACATTTCTCATTTTTCTGCACCATTTCTCGAGTCCCTTTCAATGAGTCACCAGCATTGCTGTGGCTTCTGACATCATCCACATGCACGGACTTGAAGGGGCCCAAAGACCCCTAAAATAGTTATGTTGAACAAGTAGGATTTGTACAGCATAATTAGAAAGCAACACTATTATTTTCTCCCATTGAACATTTAAGTAGACTATTTGATGGATTATTGCATTCCCACTTTGCATAAAACCTCATTTAGGCTCCGAGAATTTTCTAATCACTCTCCAATAATAAAAATTGACAGTCCTTTGCTCATCCTTAATAAAAACCTGAGTCCAGTGTAATGGTGAAAATTCTAGGTTTCATCCCAAATTTAAACTCTGTCTTCTCCCACTCAGACCTCCCACAGCCTGTGTAGACAGGAGGGGAGGCGATGTGTGTTACCTGCAACTTAAATCTTGACAGATACATTCATTTGTTCATTTGTTTATACCTTCACACATTCATTTGGTCAGCATTTACCGAGGGACCGTTTTATGCCAGGTACCCTGCGAGGAACTGAGGACCCCAATATATTTCCTTACCTAGCACCTCCGCTCCTATCCCCCAGCAGCCTACTTTAGGAGTTAGAAAGTTGTGTTGTTCTTATTGTTCGTTGCTGTTGGGTTTCTGTTTGTTTGTTTGGGGTTGTTGTGTGATTTGTCTTTGGTTTTCCCTGGCCGTGGCAGAGGTTATTCTCCTCAGTGTTATTCAATATTCTTTGAATGTTTCTTTGTGGGTCCCCTCCAACCACATCTCTGTGTCTCCAGAAGGATCCCCTTCCGCTGGCCGCTTGTGATCTTCCCTCAGCTTCTACCTCCAATGGCACCACCACCTTCTTCTGCTGAGGTCTATTTGAAGAAGCTTACGTGGACAGGATCCTCTTAAAATATCCTAGATGGGCATTCCTCCTGTGGGTACCCCATCTGTTCTGCAGACATGGTGTACTGTACTAGGCCTTGCCATGCTGCCTACATCACCCTTCTGGAATGAAGGACATGGTCCCCCAAGTGCTGTTGTCAAAGATCTCACCCCTTCCCCAAAGGCAGCCTAATGTCTTGGGACCTCCGTTGAAACTGAGCTGGGAAAAGTCCCATTTTCACACTTGTTATAGGCCAAAGCCCCACCACAGGAGTCGGATGGGTATTTCTGTGTCATTTTTGTTATCTAGGCTCCAAGATTTTTAGTGACAGCAGCACCTTCATTTCTGTTGTGCCTTTTTCTCTCTAAGGTGGGGTTGGTATGTCCTTGCAACTGGCTACCCCTCTCACACGTGAGGTATTTTAACACCTCAGTGATGCTACCCGCCCACCTAGCAGACAGGCAGGTCTAGGAGAGGCTTGTCTGGGTCCTTGCAGTGCCCGTGGCTGGGACTCTAGCTTTTTCTGCTTTTTCACTCCCTCACTCCACCTTTCCACCCATCACCACCAAATTTTTACGACACCTATTGTTTAGAGCATATGGTTTTGCTCTCAATTTTTATATTTTTTAAAAATTGAGCATATATAAATTGTATCTATGAATTTAAAAAAGAATCTTGGAATCATTACTACATTAATAGATGCTTATTGACTTCAGAAGCCTTAAAAGGTGAGGAAGTGCGTACGTCATAAACTTGGGAAAGCAGTGTGCACAGCCGGACTGTCTGCCCCGGGGGAAGGGGAGCACGGCTCTCTTTCCCAGCAGATGAACGCCTTCCAGCCCGCCCGAAGCAGCACAGCATGGTAGCCAGGGACCAGCGACTCCTTCACTATTAGCTGAATGATAGAATGATAAACACACAAGACCTTTCATGGACCAAAATCTCAACCTTAGACCTAGAAATGAAAGACATTAGTCTCTATGTTATTGATAATCCAGATTCGAGGAGTGGGAAGATCTGTGGTTCTTTAAAACTGGACCCTTATCAGTAGGGAAAGAAGGGGAAAAAAAGCTTGACCCTTTTTTCAACAAAAAAAAATCACAGAACTCTTTTTGAAAGATGACAGATTCTGGATTTGTGACATCAAAAGTCACAGCGTTTAATGGCAGACTCAGCATATGTCTGTGTGAAATATCCCACAGCTTTGCCCTGAAGCCAACCCCAGGGGATATGGTCTCCTGTCCTGGAGTTCAGTGACTCCTGGGACAGTGAGGATAAATTTTGGGAGGTCACAGTTTAAGAGCTGGTTTTGTTGAGAGGGAGTAGCATGCAAGGGGAGGGGTGACTCAGCAAAAGCATTTCAATTGAGCATTTCAATTGTCCTTCCCTCTACCTCTGCTCCCTAGCCTGCAACTAAACGGCCAGACCAGGGCCAGATGGGTAATCCTGGAGATAACACACATGGTAGGACCAGGACTAGTACAGGGGCTTGCGTGACGCTGAGAGTGAGGGCCCTCTCTTTCACCCCAGGAGCCTCTCCAGCTTCAATGTACTCAAAGTTGTAAAAGACTAAAGAAAGAGCCCAGCCTCCCCAGATCGCTTCTGCTGTTAGATCTCACCTGTTCCAACCGATTTCCAACCACATCCTGGATCCTCGGGTTTGAACGTTAATGGGATTCCTGGGGCCTTCTTTCTTCCACCTGCCCACTTCATCCCAAGTGCCTGCTCTCTACCAAGTTTGTAAACTAACTTCTTATCTCTCTCTATCCCATCCTCCTAAGGGTGTGCTCTCTAGGGCAGAGAGGAAGCTAGAGACTCAGTCTTGTCTTTTGTTAAAACAAGTGGGTGTTTCCCTGCTGCCACAGCCTTTGTTGCCCAGCAGTCCAGTTTAGAGTTGGGAGGCAGCCGGAGAGATTTGCTGCAGCAGGGTAGTTCATTCCCATTTTAAGCAGACCGACACTTTGCTTAGCGGTGCCCTCTGCTGCCCTCTGTGGCCAAAACAATGTCTCTAGAGACACTTTCAAGTCCTGGGATTCAGCGATCATCTTTTAAATTGGTTCTCCTTTAGTTCTCTATGGGCTTTAAAAAGTAAAATGGGACACTCAAGCCTTTGTCTGGTTTATACTCCCAACTCCTTCCTGCAAAGTTTGTTGAACTGAATCCTGGAAGAAATCTTAAGAGGTCATTGGGCTCCTTGGTACTGCTCTAAGCAAGGCTGGGTCCAGTACTTCTGGGAATTATACAGGCTTTTGGTGACTCTCTAGACACTGCCAAAATCCCGGACTTACGCAATGGGATTTCCACAAAAATCTGTCTAATTGTTTATATTATCTTGGAGACCTTTCACTTAGAAGACAAAATCCCAATTAGAAAGATGGGCAGGCTGGCCATGGGGAAGGAGCTATTATTGTGGATATGTTCTCGGTGACCTTTTACCTTTCTTCTTTTTTTGTTTTTAACATCTAAAAAGCTAATTCCATAAGCTCGAACCCTGCTGCAATGTCCTCTATGGATTGGAGGTGTTGTTTTGTGACTTGCAAGCACGGTCCAGGACTCAGTGGTTTCTCCTTGCTCTGGCAGTGAATGGCTTTGGGCACCTGGAAGCCATCAAAGGGCCCGTCCCGTTTCTTCCCCCACTACAGTCCCAAGTGAGATGAGTAAGCTTATTGTTGATTACGGGAGAACCAACGGTGTCTTACCAAGTTGAAGTCCTCACTGAGATAAGTATGTGTCCACTAGGATTGGCTGGCTGGAGAAGCCCAGTAGGAAACCACCGCATTCCTGAAACCCACCAGCCACTAGAAGTGGCTCCCTAGAGAACTTTGCGATTTTTGTTCGAATGCCTTGATGGTTAGGCCCGACATCTGATTTTAAAGTCTGTGTGTACAGTGCTCATTGGCTCTCGGAAAATGAGGAAATGTGCTCTGGTCTCCAGTTCTTCACAGGTGTTTTCATCTCTCCCTAATTCTGCTTTCCAGTGCCTTCCAAAGGCTCCTGAAAGATATCCCTGCCCCTCTTACCATATGCAAGGGGGAAATACATGTTTGTTTTGTATTTTGGTGGTGACACAAAACTGTACTGCCAAAGTTCCACTGGGGTAAAACTTTTTCTTGATATTTTTGTGTTGTGGTAAAAATGCATAGCATCAAATTTCCGATCTTAACCAATTTTAAGTGTGCCGTTCAATAGTTAAATATACTCACATTGTTGTGCAACAGGTCTCTAGAACTTTTTCATCTTGCGAAACTGAAACTCTATATCCATTGAATACTTATTCCCACCCCTTTCCCTGCTCACCTCCCCCCCACCGCCCCCTCCCCCACCCCCAGGTCCTGTAACCACCTTCCTACTTTGTTTCCATGAAAGACTACTTTAGATATAAGTGGAGTCTGGCAGCCTTTGTCCTTTGCTGACTGGTTTACATCATTTAGCATAAAGTCCTGGAGGTTCATCACGCAGATTATTGTAATATAAAATGTGGTGAGGCGAAGTGGGGGAAGGTGCAGCAAAGTGTCCGGCCCCAGGGAGGGCCAGTTCCCTGGCCCTTCTCTTCAACTCACACTGGTGAAGCCTGCGGGCCCTTTCTGAGCTTCGAAGATTAAGAGCCTCCCAGGTCCCTTCCTGGGATATCCCTGCTGGGTGACGGTAATCTACCGATTAATAGGACTGAGGTGGGATTCTTGGGAGAGGAGCTGAGCACAGGGCAGAGGCGCAGGTCGGATTGAAGGAAGCATTTAAAGCACAGCTTTAAAAAAATCCCTGAGCTCTAACCACTTGCCCCTTCGACTTCTGATCTCCCCACACCTAACATTTGCAGCCTCCCCGTTCCTAGGGCTTCAGTCGGACCCCGGAGACACGTGGAGCAGGCTGAGATCTCGGGATTGGCTGACACGGTGTCAACTCTTATCCCAAGATAACACTGGGAAACCAGACTCACTTGTCCAATCCAGAACTGGCCAAGTAGCCAAGTGGCCAAGTAGCGTGTGGCAGGCCAAACAGTTCAGAGGCCCTACTCCCCCGCACCCCAGTCAAAATCCGTATACTTCTGAGCGCAGCCCCGCAAGCAACCGGCTTGCCCGTTGAGGGAAGGAGCAGGAGTAGCCCTATCACAATCCCACTGCACCGTCTGCCCAGACCCGACAGGAGCAGGTGATCGGTGTCCCTCTTTTTCCAAAAGGCAAAGCAGGGCGTTCTGCCGCGGGGTGGGGGGGGGGGTTGGGGGAAGAGCCCCATCGCCCTGGCTTGCAGCGCGCTGGTTGGGGCCGTCCGAGTTATCCCCAGGGGGCCCCAGAGTTTACGCAACGGGCCGAGGGACCGCGCAGCGGCTCTACCAAACGCGTCCGCGCACGGGACTCTCCGCGCTCGCGGTGCGGCCCGCGTCCCAAGGGCACGGCGGGGGCGGGAGGACAGCAGCACAGACGGGCGCTGCCGGAGAGGGACTTACTGCTGTCGCTTAGCCCCTCTGAACTGCGCCTGCCTGACGCGGAGTCCCGTCTCGCTACCTGCCAACCTCATAAACAACTACCGCAACCGGGCAGGGAGCAGGCGGCGGGGCGGGCGGGCCGCGGCGGAGCGGGGCGCCGGGGCAGGGGGCGGGCCGCGGCCCGGCCGGGGTGCGGCGGCGCCTCTCCATTGGCCGGGACTAATGGGCTGCCCGGGGCTCGCGGCGCGGGCGGGCGGGGCCTCGGGGCGCGCGCGCGCTCCTCGTGCGCTCCCCTGCGTGGGCCGCCGGAGTTTTTAAAGTGGGCAGACCGCCCCGGGAACCAGACATTCGGGAACCGCCCGCCGCGCTGCTCCGGCGTCTCTGCGCTCCCGCCCCGCTCTCCTGAGCCGGCCGTACAATCCTCGGCAGTGTCCTGAGACTGTATGGTCGTCTCAGCCGCCGTGCGGCCCGGCCCCGCAGTCTGCTCTTGTCACTGGAGCCACTTTTTTTTACTCTTCCTTTCTTGATTTCTCTCTTTTTGAACACCCAAGAAAGTGACTCCTGTGGGGGGAGAAAAGGAACTTCGGTCCCTTTCTCGCTGCCCTCTTTTTGGCATTTGACAGCCTCCTCCCACTCCTGTCCCTGACCCCGCCTCCCGGTGCAGGTTCCTCCCTGTCACCTTTCTCCACCCCTTTCCCCTGCACCTAGCCAGCCGCCCGCAAACCTCCACCTGACTGTGTTGGGCTCTCAGTCTTGCGAGCACCTTTCGCATCGACCGGATCCTCAGGGAGTGGGCCGGGGCCACAGCGAAGGCAGCGGCAGCAGCCCCACCGGCCGGGGAGCCCGAGTGCTCGGCGTCTCAGAGGGCCGCAGCGACAATGACAGCTGACAAGGAGAAGAAAAGGTAAACGGGCGTCCGAGCCCGAGAGGGAGCTCATCCGAGGGGGTGTCCAGGCTTCGCGCGGCCGGCGCGGCCGGGAGCCGCTGGGCGAGGAGTGCGGAGAGGTCTTGGAAGTCCGACGGTGAATCTGGGAGGGTTTTGGGGGGAGGAGGAAACAGGTGCTCCGTCTGGGGGAGCGGTACTGAGGCTTCACAGTGGAGAATTCTGTGGCCCGAAGGGATCGGGGGTCTGAGCGTGCGAGAGGCCCGGAGGCCGAGGCAGATGGCCCTCCAGGTCGGAGGTGCTCCCGCGGTATCTTCCCAAATCGCCCCCGCCTGAAACTCCGACGCCCGCGGGTTGAAATGTTTTTTGGTTGATTTAACTCAGGTCAACTTTCGACTTTAATTCTCGTTGGCGGTGCAGCATTCACTCCGACCCTTTTTGGATTCTTCCAAATGAGTTGCTATGTCCTCTGCGCCCCAAATTGGCAAGGGGTCGGAGGTGGAGCGCGGCCCTGAGACGCGATCGCGCGGAGAGGCCAGGGCGAAGCAAAGGGCCCCCATTCCGGGTCCCCAGACCCCACCGAAGCTTGGAGAAACCACCTTCGCGGCCCCACACCTTGACCCCGCGGGAGAGAGTCGGTAGTGGACCGGGCTTCGTCGCGGGGCAGTGTCTTGGTGCGCGCGAGGTGATGGCGACACCGGGCGCTCCCGGCAGATCCCGGTGTTTCTCTCCGAAGGGGACAGAGAAGGGCAGCCGCGAGCTGCCTGCCCTCGAGAGCCTCTAGGCACTGGGTGAGAGGCAACTCCGGCCTCTCTCACTGCCCTCCCGCCCCCTCCCGGCCGCTCCCGCCTGGCCCTCTCCCCGCAAGGGTGAGAGTGCACCGAGCGGCTGCGCAGAGGTGGGCACCGCTTCGCTTCCCACAGTCGCGCCGGCTCGTGGCCTGACCCGCACTTCTGCGATCTCCGCTGGTGCTGCCGCGGTGGCTGGGACTTTCAGCCCCGCGCTCGGCAGCGGCGGCCTGGCAGGCTTGGGTTGGGGGGCTGGAGTCGTACGCATGGCTGGCTGAACGGCCTGAGCGTCTGGCGATCAGCTGCTGGGCGGCCGTGGGGAGGTGAGGGGATGGGGGACCCGGACACGAAAGTGACTGGCCTTGAGCCGGGGGCCCGGAAAGCTCAGTGCTTGTGTTGATTTGCTCTTGTTCTGACTTCCATTGCGAGATGGGAGCTAGAAACCGTGCATCCTCTCGTCGAAAACGGGGTTCCCACCACGGGGCACCGATAAGGGTTTGATAAAAGGAAGAGAAAAGCGCCGGTTCTGGCCCGGCTCCCGGGCCCTTGCTCTCTGATCGCTGGGGGGCGGGGGCGGGTAGTCCTGAGCCTGGCTACCTCTTCCGGACTGCAGCTCCCCCTCCCGCGTCACTGCGGCACCCCTGGCCTGAGACGGCGAGGGAGCCTTGGCCTGGCCGCCCTGGGCCCTGAGACCGTGTCCCCCGGGCCTCGGAGCAGCTGTGGAGTCCCGTGTCTTTAAGGGCAGCGAAGCCGGGAGGAGAGTTTAAAATTCCAACGCATTTTATAAAACCAATGTGGCCTGCATCATAATACCAGTAACAAGGAGAGGACAACAACAAGAAAAAAACAAAGTTATAGTCAGCCCCTTAATGTACATTTACAATTGCGATGCCTGTTGGTGAGCGTCCCAGCCGCAGGCGGGTCCTGGAGGTTAACCTGACAGATATGTGAAGTGCAGCTTCCCCATGCGGCTCAGCGCTGGTTCCGTGCTGTTAATCGGTGCAAGAAGCTTGGGAACAGGGCACACATTTTTCGGACATACCTAGCAGGAGTGCTCCTTCGCTAGGGAGAGGGGGAGCCAGAGAGGAGAAGGAAAAAAAAAGTGGGGTAATCAGACTCCTAATTATTTGTGAGAGCTGCTAATTTTATGAACCGCTGCCAGGATTGTCTGGGAGTTGCCTAGGAGGCCAGTATGGGTGCTACAGTGCCCAGTGTGACTGCCCTTTGTGACTTGCCTTGATTTTTCTGTCGCAGTCTGGCGAGGCAAACAGCATGTCCCTCACTATCCAGAGTCCCTTGAACGGTTGTCCAATTCCTGTTGGGCTAATTGTTTAGAGACATATTTACTTTTCATGCCTGGCTCTGTTTGCTGGCTGCAGGCTCCTTGCAGGACAAAGGTGTAATGAAAATATGTGAACCAGTACGTTGGAAGTTAGTGTAATGTGTAAGTGGATGTCCTTAGCTCTCCTGAAGTGCCTCCCAAGTGCAGTGTGCTGCCTGCCAAGGGGCTTCTCAGATGATGATTCTGTACATCATCGGTTCTTAAGAGTTTTGATCTTTATGGTTCAACAGAGCCGTTTCTTTCCCCCAAATTCAAGGTGAATAATACTTGCAATGTTCCTTCTAACAGCCCTTTAAGAAGTGGGCAGGTTCATTTTGTTCCAAAATGTTCATGTGCTGATGGATATATTAATGTTTAATAATCGTTTGCTTTCTAAGAGTTGGCTGGCTGGCTGGCCTTGATAGAAGGTACCAAAGTGCACTCATTTGGTGGTAGTGGGCATTCCTGATGATAACAGAGATGGTCAGAAACTGGCGCTTGGTAAGGGCGCTGCGCTCACCTTTCTGCACCTATCTATCAAGAGCGAAGCGGAGTCCTCATTAGCCAAGGTTCCTGGTTCAATGAAGAGGTGGAAAGTGTTTGGGTGACTGACCTCCTGATAAGACAATTTCTGAGCTCTCTCCCTGGGAGAGTAAAGAGTCTGGAAGTTTTAGGTACATAGAGATTGGAAAGTGGTTCCAGTGGATAATCAGGGCTCAAAGTCCATTCCCAAAGCCAGACCCAGCTTAGAATACCTTCTCCAACAAAGGCTTATATCACTTAGTGTGGGACTGGTGGTGGAAGGGGTCAGAGACCTCTGGATCAGAAGTTTTCAAACTATCTCTTCCTCCCCTGCCAGCTGGACAGAGCTGTTCCTCTGCGAAAATAAAACCCAAGTCCATCTTTTTCCAATACTGAAGGCAGAATATAGCAAACAGTTTTTCTCAGCTTATGTATGTTTTCTATAAATATTCCTTCAACATTTGATATCTTTCTCTGTTGCATTACCAGAATTCAGGGAGGAGGAATTGGTGTAACACATTATAGGCTCAGGTATTTAACATTCAATTCATACAGCCTTCATGAAGTTTGGAAAAATGGCATGGCTACAGGTGTTTTTACCGGTGCTGATGGGAGCTTAGAATTATTTTATAAGGGCTGTGGAGGTCATCTCGTCAAGTGTTTCCCTTTCTGGATAAGGAAGCGGAGGCCCAGAGAGATTAAGTGATCTCCATTCACAAGGAAGGTTAGCACTGGTAAGAATCAGAACTCGGGTTCATTACTTTCAATTAAGTATGTATTTTCCTATTGCTGGCAAGACTGCTTCCCATCCTGGATTGCCTCTGGACAGTGAAGATAAGTTCCAAAGGATGACAGTGGCCCCCACCCCCACCCCCACCCCAAGCACTGAAGCTTATAGAAAGGAGACTTGCTTTTCTATATTATAAAAGATTTTGGGCTCTACCAGGAGTGATTCTAATTGCTTTTTGCAAAAAAAGAAAAAAAAAAGTAGAGTTGGTGCTGGTCTCAGTGTCTGTAACCTTTGGGAAGCATGAACTCATTGCTTTAGTACTCTCCCTATATTTCACTTAGGAAAAACTTTACTTGTGTGTGGACCTCAGTAAACTAAACCAATGCGAGGGCTGTTCCCCGGTGGAGCAGATTGCTTTGTGAAGGCGAGACCGCCCTGTCAGAGGAGACATTCAAACATTTATTAGACTGATTCCTATATTGAGTTAGGTGGCATTTTCACTAGGGGTGAAAACCATGAGACTAAAACTGTTTGATTCATTTTGAATGTAAACCTATCAAACTCTGTGTGTACGTACACACGCAACCAGTGATCCTCAACTTTCTAGGAATCTATTGTATAAAATGTTTACAAATAGAAGAAACCAATTAGATGATCTTAGTACTCCAGAATTTCAGCCCAATATGTCTGAAAATATTTGCTGTCGTTAATTATCTCAAGATTTTCTACTTCTCAGGAAATCAATCCAGTGTAGTATTTGCTTTTTTGTATTTTCCCCAGTTCTGTTCCATATCCACTTTTAGTTTTTAACTAATGAAGCTTCCCTTTTGCTTTTGGGGCTGGCCATCACTGATAGTTCATAACAGGTAGGGTGTTTTCCAATAATGTAAAGTCAGCAAAGTCTGTTCACTGGGCCCTCCGTCCCCCACCCTCTCCAGTACTATGCTCTGTGTCCTCATGATGAAAACCAGCTCTGCCGTTCACACCATAGTATAAATCGATAAGACAAGAAATATGTATTGGACACCCACTCCCACTCTGGATAAAATACCAAAGAGGAGACTGCGGTCCTTGTGTTCAAATTCCTTAGTTTGGTGGGGAAGTTGGGAAGACATACAAGGAAGTTTCCCTAAAAATGCAGGTAGCTGGCAACTTACAAGTGACTTTTCTGTTAGGGTCAAATATTTTGAAGATAAGAAGCTCTCAGTAGCATTTCAGGCAGTAGTAACCACACACATAAGTGTACACAATTATTAAACAGTATTGTGTGTGTTTGGGGGTAGGAGATTTGGTTCATAGTTTTCCCTGGGTTGCCCAGGGTAGGTGCTGACCACCAGCATAAAGTGGCTCTGAGTTCAGGTCAAAATCCAGTAGTCACTGTGCTATTGAGAGTAAAGAAAAAGTGGGGGGTTCCAGTGTGTTCTCTGCCGTGTACTTCGACACCATGGTCAGAAGGGCCCTCAACGATGAATGTTTGCTGTTCTCTATGTGCTTGCTTCCAGCATGGAGGGAAGCTTTAGTAAGGCTCCAGGAGGGTAGAGCTCTAGGAGCACAGGGCTGGTCGCACTGACGATGACAGTGGAGGCAGCTATGACTCCTAGGGGGGCCAGGGGGAGGGAGCTTCTTGAATTGGACTTTGTGAATGAGTTTCAGAGGATGGTCTGTGGGCCTTTGAAATTCCATGCAAAGTGTTATGTATATGAGCATTTCTTTTTCCTGAGGGAAGTCTGTTCAGCTGTCAATAGCCTTTCAAAGGTTCTGTGGTCTGGAAAAGACAAGCCCTGGCACTCAGACGTCTGGCTCCGTGACTGCCTTCCATTTCCGTGCCTTTCTGTTTGAGTCCGAAACGGTTCCGATGTTTCACCGCCAGTGTCTCTCAATGTCTTGGAGATGGACTTGGGGTCGGTATGTGCATCCAGCAAAGATTCTGTGGTGCAGCTTAACCTTACCTGCACCCATGTCTGCCCTCAGTCACGGTAGAAAGGGGACTGAGAGCCCTGTGGTTATTTGGAGGTCATTTTATGCACTAGGCATAAACGTGTGTGTCCTAGTAGAAATCATACATGCAACAGGACAAGACAGAAAAATAGGAACACTTAGTCTTATTTGTGTAAGCCCGGTCCTCAGAACTTTACATGGGTCAATTCAATAACAACCCTGTGAGATAAAGCTTGTTATTATCCCCTATTCCACTAATGGGAAAACTGAAGTATGGAAAGGTGAATTGCCAAAGTTCAAATAGGTCACATGGGCGGAGCTAGGATTTGAACAGGGCAAAATGTCTCCAGAGGCTGTTCCCTTAACCAGTGATGCGTACTGCCTTACCTGCTCTAAGAGATCTATAAAGTGTTTATTGCCATTCCTGACTCGTGGTAAGTACTCCATAAATGATAACCGCTTTTGTTGTTGGATTTATAACTATGATAATTACTTTCCTTTTTGTGACTCGTCACTTGTATTGAACCTGGCACTCTGAGGTTGAAGATCTGAAGGTAGACTTGGCAATCCTGGAAATTCTTCTTTTTCCTGGGTTTTCCTCCACTCTGGCAGGAGGTGGTTCTTTCTTGCCCTTGAGAAGTTCAAAGCTTTCCACCTCCCACCCTTAACTGGTGGCAAGACTTCAATAACTACTTCAAGTCTTTGGACTCCATTGTGCAGAAGAACCTGTTAGAAGCCTTCCTCTGTGGCTTCTGAAGAACCACCTCCAAATCAAGATGCACAAGACTTCCTCTGGCTCTTTTGATCTTTTGAAATTTCAAGCACAGGAAGGAAAAAATGGATGGGAGAATAAAGAGTAGCTACGATCATTGCAATAATAATGTCGCATTTTTATAGAGCCCTTGTTCTCAGGAGCCCTGAGCGTTCATAGCCATCGTACCACTGACCTCGGCACGGCGAACCTAGCAGTCGTCTTGAGTTTTCACTGTGCCGTCAAGCAATTGCGCTGATGCATATAACATGCTGAGAGAGAGGCAAGACTCGTTGGCAGTTGCACATCACTGTGTGTGTGGTAGTCATGCATGGGTGCATGCCATTCACAGCTGTGTGACTCTCAAGTAGAGGTTGGGTGTCATTTGCTGCCAGCTCTCTAGTCCTGCTGCTGGAAGCCACAGAACTGATCTGCAAGCATGAAGTCAAGAAGAGTGGCTGGGGCTTGAAAATCTCTGGTGCTGAGGAAACAGGTGTAGACGGACCTTATCTACTTCTAAGAGGCTTTGTTTTTGTTTTTTCCCCCCTAATTTCTCAAGAAATACTGGTTTGCTTGGCTGCCTGAGGCCGTTTCTAGGGGCCGCTTGCTTGCACGTCAGCCAGATTCTTATTGCATGGTATAACTACCAGAAGCATCACGCGTTCCCAGGAGGCATCCCCCCCTTCCCCTTAAATGGAAAAATTCTTCGGCTTTAAAGTTACAAGTAACTTCTGTTCAAGATAACGACTCTGAGAGACAGTTCCTTTTTGCACTGGGAAAGATATTTCAGAAAGGGTGGTTTGTCAATAAGGAAAATTACCCCATTAAAAATATACATATATTTATTCACCATTCACCTACCTGGCATTTCCCCAATTCTACAAAGCCATGAGAGTAGATTGTTAAAACTCTTCTTACATTCCTCCAGAAACCCCCCCCCCCCCCCCCCCCGCCCATACCTCCTCACCATGATGCCCTCCAATGAAAACTTCAAACCTGAGAGGTCGGTGTTAGGAATCCTAACAGAGAGGGACTTTGTTGTCTTAGGCGTGGGATAAAACACAACTGGGACAGTGACTTGTTACGTTTCACTCACAAGTGTGACACTGAAGGTTAACCCCCACTGCCCACAAAAGCTGCGGGTACAGCTGACGTTGTAGTCTTGTTAGAGATTAATCAACCCTATAATAGCTTTAGTTGATTCTTTCGATCTCATTTTCAGCCTGAAGTGCTCTGCTTGTCACCTGGGACTGTGGGGAGTTAGTGATTTGCTATGAGTAAGAGGGCATGGGCTCAATTTGAGACAGTTCAGAAGCGTTTTCTAAATTCTTAAAAATACACCAGCGAGCCCGGGCCAGTGTGGCTCCGTGGGTAGGAGCATCATCCCATAATTGTAGGGTTGCTGGTTTGATTCCCGGTCAGAGCACATGCCTAGTCTGCAGGTTCAGTCCCGGGTGCCGGTGCATGCAATTCCCATTCCGGGGCAACCAACCGATGCTTCTCTCTGGCACTAATGTTTCCCTCTTCGTCCCTCTCTCTTTAAAAGCAATGAAAAATGTTCTTGAGTAAGGATTTTTTAAAAATACATAAAGGAAAGCATATGGTTATTTTTTGGTAGTAATCATTTAAATCACTGTGCCTAGCCAGATGGTACTCTCTCTGTGTCTCTGGATATTATTTATATTAACAAATATGCATACTTTACTTTTCATAAAGTAATATTCATCTTGTCACTGCTTTGTATAAGATTTATCTTGACTGTTTCTGGGTAGGGGGCAGAGGGAAGGAAGGGCAGCACATTTTCCTAATATTTGGGAAATCGAGCTACTGAAAGAAGCAAACTGTGCCATCTGCAATGAAATGGAGAATTGGATTCCTACATCCCTGGCCAGGCAAGGCCCCTGTGTATCACCTTGGGCTCCGATGACATGGTAATGAGGAGGCCAGAGCACAAAGTGGATGACTCAAACTTTAATACTAACTATTCTCATTACTAATGAGTAATTACGGCAAATATTTACAGGCCTCCTTCCTACCTTTACAACTTCCTATTGCTGAAGCACTTCGGAGTATTGAGAAAGATGTCCTGGAACAATACGTCATGCACAGTTGCAGAGAGTGGCTCTGAGCACACACGCAGCATCGGTTGCCTGGCTCTGTTTATGAATTCTGTGTGCAAACAACAAAAAACTATGCTTGCAAGGGACTGTTTGAGAATTCATTCTTTGAATTTCCAAACTCTTAAAAATCAGTTCTGGACTATCAAATGTCTAGGGAAATGGGACACGCTATGTTTCATGATATTTTTAGAGGGTATTCTGGAAATAACAGGACTGTGCAAGCGAGTAAAGTAAAATTTTGAGTTAAAGCACAGGCCATTTGATGAACACTCTTTTAAGAACATATGACCTCTCCATTGTTTTTCTGAATGAAAACAATCTTGTTTAATGGTGTGAAATGGGATATATGAACTATACCATGTGGGGTATTCGGGGAGTTAGAAGAATATCATTGACTTTACAAAGATTCTAGAAGACATCTTGATAATGCCCATTTTACTTTGTTTGGTTTGCAAAGCACTCCAGTGAAATTGCTTTCTGCAGTAATTGTCTGCAAATCACTGTACCCTTGTGTGTCTCTCCTGTGCTTCCAAGCATTCTCAGATGCTATTTTAGAATGGCAGCATTCACTCCAGCGTTGGCTGAGGTTGGTGAAGCTAATTTTGGTGCCAGGGTAAAGGGAGAGAGAAGTCATCTGCAGTGCCAAAAGGACTGTCTGGTGCCTGGGTTTGGAGCAGTGTGGTGTTACCGGACACACCGCATTTCACCTTTAGAACCTTTATTTGTGTGCTTGCACAACAGATGTTTACCCAGATATTAAGATAAGAAAAGTATGAAGGTCACATTTCACTGGTGACAAGAGAGCTTCTATAAATGTAACCATATCGCCATGCAGCAGGAGTCTGTCTTTTATTCTATACCAGGGACTTGGAGGAAGTAATGGTGGGAGGGGCGTGGGAGCGGGGCTTGGGATCCAGCCGCGGTCCCTCCCAGTGTTTTGGCTTTCTTACCTTCACTCTAGATGTCTTAGCAACCTGGCATGCCCCTTCCATTGGGTGAGGCCCTTTGGGGTGGTCAAGAAGTGGGGTGATAATCCTAGCCCACTCTGTGGCCTCCCCAGTCTCTGGAGTCTTCTGGCATTTCATGGACATTAGTGGCCTGTGCATTTGCCTGCTATCTGACAACTAGGAAGCGTTCTGGCTGCTGAAATAGCTTTCCTAGCCTCTCATAAGAGGTTTGCCTAGTGCTGAGACCACCTCTGTTTTAGGCCTATTTTAGGCAGGGTCGTCATGTCCTCAGAGCACAGGAGTCTGCAGGGTGGGAAAGGAGTGTCTTTTGTGGATTTGAATGTTTCTCTTAGAGATCATCAAGGATTAGCTGGCACACTCAGAGCCTGAATGAACACGTGGATCCTTGGCCCAGTCCTCTTCCCAAGGGCAGCGGGAATGCATCTCACTGACAAGAAGGGACCCCCACCCCAGCTCTCGCACCCCCTTCACCAGCACCCAGCACGCCTCCTGAGCTCCAGCTATGCTGGCCTCCTCCCTCTGCCCCAAAGGCTTCTTCGCCCTATGTCACAGGACTCGTTCCCACCTCTGCTCCCTCGCCCCCCGTCCATGTATCTTGAATGCTCCTTTCCTTGATTTCTACTCAAAGACCTCCCACTCCCCTGGTGTGAGCCCAAGTGCCCCGTCCCTACGGGCCCTTCTGTAGTAATTCCCACGCTGGCACCTCCCCCTCCACTTGCTTCTGACTCTCAGTTCTGTTCGCCAAAGGGCCTGCCTGATTATGTTTCCTTGTTATCTAATGACATTTTCTGTGTCCGTGTCTTTCCAATGAGATCGCATGCTGCTGAAGGGCAAGGATGTCTGACTTTCTGATGTGCCCTGTAATACCATGCATATCACGAGTCCCTAAAATCATAATTTTACAAAGTCATAGAATTGCTTTGGGTTTTTGGAAATCCTGCCCCTTGGGCTTGCCTGTTTTCATTCATGTAGATTTGAGCCCTTTACTCATTTTTGCTTTGAAAAGAAAAATCAGGAGGGCCACAGGCAGGGCTAGTTGATAAATAATTTTGCACAAAGTCAAACATCGGGCCAGTATCATGTCAGAGCTTCACTGCAAGAATGCCCAGTACGCCAAGGCAAGGAACAGCCAAGCAAAGCACTGCAGCTTCCTCTCAGAGTTTGAAAAGCCAGGCAGGAAAGTGTGTGCAGGAGAGTCCCGGTTCTCACTCAGAAATCGTCTTCCCCGGGGTGCCCTCGCTGATTAGCAGCACACAGGGTACCCCTGTATTTATATGGCCTTCAGTCTGCATTTCATTATTTGGATGATGCTCTTACAACTTGCTTTTGTTGAGAGAGAGAGAGAGGGAGAGAGAGAGTGTGTGTGTGTGTGTGTGTGTCTGTCTGTCTGTCTGTCCCTGATTACCACTTAGGTAGTAAGCCCTTCAAGAGCAGGAACATAGTCATCTTTTTCTTTTTCTTCCCCCAGCATCCAGAACAGAGGCCCAGTAATTATGTGTAAACTCAGGAGTTCTATGTCAGAAACTTTGGGAGCTTAGCAGCGGGTTAGAGGCACTGGCAGAAACCTTTGCTCCGATCAGTGTACCCACCCTCTTTGGTCACCCACCTTGTATATAGTGGGTTTGTGGAGTGACCGGCACCATCCCTGTGTGTCCGTGTAGGTTACCTACCAAGTCCAGGCGCCATGCCATGCAGCATGGTTACAAAGAGGCATTAGAAGGCTTACAGTTGAGTTGGAGTGTCAAGAAGTTCCTAAAATTATTTTCATAAAACATCGCAAGGTGGTTTTGTTAATGGATGCCCCAGGTCCATCTTTATGATGTCGTTATCTTGTTAGGCAGTCAAAACTATCTGAGATAAAACATTAAGCAAACAGTGGAAGCCGGGCGGTAATTAAGTGAGAGTGAGTAAGGGTAAATAGATCCTGTGTGTTGTGAAGAGATCAGCACAGCTTAGAGGAAGGTTTCATGGAGGGGCATTAAGATCTAGGTCTTGAAGATTAGGTGGAACTTGGAGAGGCAGAGGGGTTTGGGGCATCCCAGTTCAGCGGAACCGCTTGTGTCGAATGGGGAGGCGGGAATAAACAGGGTGTACAGGGAAGGGCTATGGAGCGGCTCCTTCCAGAGCTCAATCTGGAACTCTGATAATGGACGGGAGATGGGGACCAGGCCTGGGCTGGTGTTAGGAAGTTTAGGGACAGTCCTCCCTGAGTCATGCTGTGATGGAATCTTTGGGCTGCCTTGGAGCCATGCAAGCAGTATGCACCTCTCTCAGGAATTAGTGGAACCTGGGGGAAGCTGCTCAGGGCACCTCCATTATCTTCCAGTCAGGAGCCTGGCCCTAGGGTGAGCACCAAGGGGCGGCTGGAGAAGACCTGGTTGTTCTCTGTAAGAATGACCTCAAAGGCTGGAAATGTCCCCCTTTCCCTTAGGAAATCACTCACCTGAAGACATGCCCGAATCATTCTGGAATATATATTTTTTCAGACTTTACCACTTCTCAGGGCAATAAATGTCTCCCAGGGTGCAGAGGGGGAGCTAGAAAGGGACAGCATACCATAGTCTAACATGGTGCCCTGCAGGCTCTGGGGACAGGCGCAGTGACCCTCATCCTGTGCTCTCGTTTTGCTAGTCAAGCCTTCATCCCCTTGAGAATTGCTAAGGGCTTTCATTCGATCCCTTCTTGCCCTTTCTCACTCCAGAGGCTAGGTTTTTGCGTCTGATCATTGTAGAAAGATAGGACGGTTTCTTCAACACTCCCCTATTTGTAGGGAGGCAGCCTAATTCAAGTCAGACCAGCCCTTTTGTCGTCTCTGCCAGTGAGTGAGTGTTGCATTCCCTGTGGGGAGCGCTGCAGCCAAGCTGCTCCTGGGCCTTCTCCTCTCCTGTGATGTGTCAGGCTGTCCCCTAAAGCCCGAGCTCTGATGTCCTTGGCCAGATGCTGCTAGAAGAGAAAGAAAAAGGAGCCATCTTTCTGGAGTCACCTGGGTAGGGCAGCTGGGGCTCCCCCTCCCCCAACAGGTCTAACCTTTTACCTAGAGGTATTTAGAAGCTCTTAAGGTCATGGCTGGACACTTGGGAGCAGGGCCTTGGCCAGAGACTCTGAGTCACCGGAGAAGATCCCACACCAGCAGAGCCCAAGCAAATCACGGAGTGCACCCTGTCCAGTGGTACTTTGAGGGAGGCCGCAGCTTCTGAATACACTTGGCTTGGAACTTAATCTCATCATGACAACTGCCTGTCTCATCTCATTCCTTTTCTCTCCCCTTTGTAATCAGTAAATGGTTGTAGAACTAGGAAGCTGCTGTCCAGCTCAGGCAGAATTGCTTTATTGAGTGGTATGCTCAGAAATCATTTAAATACTCAGTCTATGCAGGCTGCTGAACATTGGGCCTGAATCCAGGGAGGGGCCTCTGGAGCCAGGGGGAAGGAGCCCCCCGTCTCTGGGACTTTCGAGGGCAGATGACTGCCCAGCCCAGACCAGGGCTCCCTGGGGCCTCAGGCATTCCCCAGGAAGCCGCTTCAGGGTCATCCTGAGAAACCTGTAGGCTATAAACTGGTGTTTACTTGAACCTAGCCAAAGCTCGACATTTGAGTTCAGCGTCTACCTTCCCACGGCTGCAGACAGGCCTCAAAGGCAAAGGAAGGCGTCCTAACCAAGCTTATCTGTGACTGCACCATTAGGGTATGACGCCCATAAACTTACCATGATTTTTTTCTTTCTTTTCCTTTTCAAAGTAAAAATTGCTTTTGAAACTTCCAACCTTGTCTCCACTGAATTCCGAGCAAACTGCTTTCCCTACCTGGCTCAGCGAGGTGATGGGGGCCTGGGCACACCCGGGGGTCGTTTGGGCGCCGCAGACTCTGGCCGGCTTCGGGCCTTGGGAGTCTGAGACGACTGTGAATGCTGATTCCTTCTTTTCTGAGCCGTTCATTCGAGCACATTAGAAACCACTTTCCACACTCAGATCAACATGCTCAGCCCCACTTACATACACCTTATGATTCTGGGCCACCTGTAGCTTCTTCTATGTTCCAAACATTACAACATGCTAATTATGACAGCTGAATTCTCCTTGAGTCAGAACTTCTGGGACAAGGCAGAGTACACATTTATTTTGAAAAGGCACACACTTTCACCTTCTTGCATTCCCCCAAAATGAGTGTCAGGGGCTGACCACAAGAATCCCGTATTTCTTAGCCTCTATTTTGCCAAACAGATGGTGAACGCTCCCAGGGCCACCTTCTTTTGGGTCCCTGGCCAAGCCGGCCTGCAAGTGAGGTGCAGAGCAGCTCCCAAAAGGCTCTAGGAAGCTGACAGACTGTTCTAGATCCTTTTTTGACTTGTGTGACGTAAAACAGGTAACTCAGCCTCGCTTCACGTTTCTCATTCCTAATTGGGGGTCAGACACACTAACTGCTTTCTAAAAGGGTTATTATGAAATTGAAACAAGCTAGAGTTTCAATAAAACCATGCATTTGAAAAGTATATTTCACTTTTAAAATCTTTTTGCAACCGTTATCTCACTAGAAAGACCTTTGAAAAGTTTAAAGGGCAGACCATTAAGGCATCATTATTAACGAGCACAGTAATATAACCATTTGGCACATCGTCACCTGTCGGCATGATTTGACAGCAGTTGGGAGTCTTAGGAGAATCTAAAAGGAGATGCTTGTTCTCAAGCCTTTAAGTCCCACCCCCCCTCCCCCAGCTGACCTTTTCGGGGTAGTGGGCTCTTCCCAACGATTTTAAGGAGGAGCTACAGTTTCCTCATACTCTGAGTGCAAGGAACCCTGGCAACACCAAGAGACAAAGGAACCAAGGAACCCTCTAGGACTCCTGAAAAATGGTCTGACCTCGATGTGCGCCTTTCCATGCCAGGCCTGTTCTCTCCCGCCCTGTGGAGATAGAGGGCCCACACCAGCTGCCATCCAGTCATGGTGGGGGGGGGGGGGCGTCTGCCCTTTGATTAGCACCCCCAAGTCCCTGGACCTAAAGGGCTGGATCCACATTACAGCTGCTCAGGCTCCACTTGTTGCTTTGCATATTACACAAGAGACATCACAGTGGGCTCCCGAAGGGACCAAGTGCCTGACCCAAGTTCCTAAAGAGCTCAGGCAGCTCATTGGCAGATCGAGGAACGAGGGGCATGCTGATGCCTAGAAGAACCTGGACCAGAAGTGGGAAGAAGCTTTGGATGTGAAGGGCCTCAGTCTGCCACATAGTGACGATGAGACTTGGCAGGTCACTCAGCTCTGGCCTGAGATCCATCATCTGCAGCACCCCTGATACCTCTTGTCCTTGAGTTTGCCCTTCCCTCAGCCCTGCCCTGAGGCTGGCCAGCTGACTTGGGCCTCAGGTCTCAGCGTAAATATAACTTCCTCAGGGAAGCCTTTCTAGACCTTCCTCAGTTAGCCTCCATCCCTTCAGCACTGTTTTATTTATTTATTTTTAAACAAGCAACTGAGGCACAAAAATGGGGTCCCCAATCCAGAGAGTGGTAGAGTCCACGTTAAGAGATCCCCGGCCCCAGCCTCTTTCCCCTGACCAGTGCCGCCTCCCTAGGCACCTTACTTTTCTGTCGTGCTGATGTTATTGTTTGTCTTATTTGGCAGCGTGTTTACACCAGGGGAGTAGGAGCCATTGTGTGTTGGTGGCGTCTGGAAATACACAACGGAGTCCCAGGAGAATGCTACTGTCGGCCCTTACCATAATTAGCCATTGTCAGGCCAGGGGTAGTGACTGCGTGGGTGTCATTCCCTACGTGGCTGGTTCTGCGTGCTGAAACACCACTGCCTGCTCCTAGCAGAGGCAAAGGGGAGTGGGGTGCTAGGGTAACAGCCCTACTTCTGCTGGTATCATCTATCCTACCACACACATCTAGGCCCTTTCTGCTTGGGAAATGCCTGGTTTATGTGTCCAGTGAAATCCCTGTGGCCTGCTGGAAAGAGGAGTGCTAACCAGCTGGCCGACTTCAGGGCTTCAGTCTTCTCCATCACTGACATGGGCCAGTAGGTGGGAACCAGACAAGATTGACTCAAATACCCTTCTAGGGTTTCAATTCCATTGTGAAGTGAAGTCTAAGTGGAGCCTGGTTCTCACTCCTATTTCCAGGTGCTTCCTTAGAAAAGGAAGAGGGGAGGTTAAAGGTTAGCAATGGGGGTTCGGAGGAAGCCTCTCCAACTCGCCTGTGATTCCCCTCCACCTCCCCTGCAAGAGGAGGTCCTGTCAAAGCAGAGAGGGGCAGAGACTTGGAATCCCTATTGGGCATGGCACGATGCCAGAGAGAAGGGTCTGAATCCACTTCCACAGCAGCAGCGGCAGCGGGACCACCCTCAAGGAGGCAGTGGGCTGAGGTGTGATAGAATGCACACTGCCCAGTGGTTTCTGCAAAAGGGAACAGCTGTGTTATCCAGAGGGACGGTGTCTGGTCTCCTGGTGCCAGGGAAGAAGGAGAAGGAGGCGGGCCGCCAGGGCAAGTGAGAGCACCCTGACTAGGAGACCCGGTTCCCTACGCTGGCACCGTGCTGCAGCCTGTCACAGACGCGTTCTGAGCCTGTCTCCACATCTGTCAGATGGCTGCATTAACCGCTGCCTTGCCGATTGGTTTGGGGCTGGGAAAACAAACTGCTACAAAAGAGGGGATTATTACTGCTGTGCTTCATGTATGCACGTATGTATTTTTTACGTGCGTATAAGTGAACATATCTGCAGTGCTCACGGTTGATACTGATGTGAGATGATTGACATAATCCTGAAAGCACTGTGCCTCCTGATCTCAGGCAGAAGGGGTGAGGGGAGGGAGGGGAACTGAGTTAGAGAGCCGGGAGCCTCAAGAGGAACCAGCGTGGAAATTACTGAATGGAGTTACGCTGTATTGGGGAGGAGGGGGAGTGCTCTGTGGGACAGAGGTGAGTCACAGTGCATGACTGTTGGGGAGTCACCTTGAAATTGTGCCAGAAAAGTAGAAATATTGGGACTGGGGTTTATCTGCATTTCATCAGGTACATCAAGTCCTGGATGGCTTCCCACTGGCCGGAGACCTGAGGCGGACGGCTCTCCCTTGCCGCCCTGGGAAGGCTTTCTGCTGGCTTCAGCCCCGCTGAGCAAAGTCCGCTTGTTCACTGGAGTTCACACAGACTCTCTGCCAGGCCTGCCCAGAATCCTGTCTCCTCTGGCTTCCTGTGCTCTTGCATAATATTTCCTTGCTTCTTGAATGGCTGCCCCCACTGCGGGGGCAGGTCACTGATGCTGCTGGATGGACAGCAGGATGTGGAGGGAGGATGGGGATGTGAGGACGTCACCCAGGGGTGCGCTGGGCCCTGGGGATTGAGGGCAGGAGGGTCAGGCTTCCCCAAATTACTTGGCAGAAGATTTTAGCCTAAGGGGGGTTAGGGAGACACACATACCGGTCTCTACAAGTTACCTTTCCTGTAAAATTATTTTTAAAGTAGCTAAGTTGTTTTCTTCTGATTATAAAAAATATACATGTTCTCGGTAAAAAGTCGCAATACAGGAAGGCATCCAGATAAAAGTAAAACTCACCAAAATTCCACCACCCGGAGGTAACCACTGTTAACACTTTGGTGAACATACTTCTTCTGCATAATAAATATGGATATGCAATTCCAGAATATTCTTATATGCTGTTGTGAATATGCATTTTTTATACAACAGCATACCAACATTATCTCTGGCTATCAGGGTGCATAGACTTAATATGGCCGCATTGAGTTCTACTTACAGATGTAGCATAATGCAACCAGTATTCATTGACATGTCCAAGTTCAGAAAACAAACTCTAACCAGCCTACAGATTATTCTCAAATCTGAAAACAGCATCTCTTCTATGTGCCAGACCAGTGCATTAGTTAGCTCTGGTATCCCAGAAATAACCACAAATTAAAAGGTTTTGTGCCGTGTAGGCCTCTCTCCAGGCTTACAGAGAACAGGCCGTGGCCGGGCGGGCTGTCAGGACCAGGCTGGGCCCCCTGGTGCAGCCCATGTGTCTGCTTTGAGCAAGAAGCCATTGGCTGGGAGAACAAGTTTTTCTTCAGCGGCATTACTGTGCCCAAGATTTCAAATAAGCTCCATTTGAAATTTTAATTGGTGATTGCCTTACTGAGATGTTGTGACATAATCCATATCTTTTAAAAGGTTCCTCTCCTTTGCACAGTAGGGTATTCACCATACTGAAGACTTTAATGCATAGTCCATGTCATTGATATTTGTTGCAGTTAGAAGATCTAAAAAAAATTTTTTTTGGCTGAAATAGATGCTATCCATACAATGTTTCTGTCCCATCCCTGAAAGCTTTGTGATGAGCTTTTTCTCTCCCACTGCTGATTATGCTTGGACGTGTGGCCTACATTTACAGTGAACTGCAGCGTAAAGAAGTCTCGCTCATTTGGGAGCCAGGTGCCCATAGCGTCTGCTTGTTTTCTTTGAATCATTTTTAAGTTGGATGGGACACTTGTTTGCTTTAATCAGTTTTAGTGTGAGGCCGGGGCTCATTGCTTGGGGTTGGAAAGTGCCTGTCAGGTTTCCTTCTGTTCCCACAGCTGCCTCAGACTCTCCTTCTACGTCAAAAAGCTCCAGTCAGTTTAGATAGATTTATTTCAAAGCTCTCAGGCGGTGGCGTTTAGAACAAAAATTTGCAACAGAATTTAGCGTTGATAGAATCCAAATCTTTTATCCCATCTTGTTTATTTCCAGGGAAGTAGTCTAGTGTAACAATTTGCACAATTATAGTTGCTCCTTCCATCTAGTCTGCCAGGATTCCCTTTTCTAGAATCACTGGCCAAACCATTATTACCTCCCATTCGTAACTGTACTCCTGTGGAATTAGGAGGGGCACAAGAGTTAGGAAGAGGAAATAATATCACCTTTGCCTGCTTTACAATATTTTCAGCAGGTAGGCCTTTAGCAAGCTGATTCCGTAGTTGCTCCCTTTCTTGGTCATTCCCTGGTTTTGGTGGGGTCTCTGCCATGTGTGCACACTTGGGAAGCGGGGAGGGACAACGGAGACTGAATTGAGCCTCAGAATTATGAAACAGGACTTTGTCAAAATTGCTCTTCTGTACAATGAACGTGCAGCAGCTGTTGGCATGGAAATACCTACGTGGAAAAGCACACGCCGCTGGCAGATGACTTTCGCAGTGCTCAGTGTTAATCTGATAAATGGCTTTTTTAATAGTAGTTTTGTGGGCTAATGGAAAGGTCGAAGCGAACCTTCATTAACAGGAAAAAGGATGGGGACTTTTAAGTCACCGAGTGCACACATGGGAAAGCCACGGCTAAAGCGTTTTCTTTTCACGGCAGAGATGCTTGGAGCGCGGCAAGCCGCGGCAAACCGGGAACACTGTCTGTCTGGAAAGGGTGAAACTGCCATTATCGTTCCAAATGTCACGCACGGGGAGGCTTCCCAGTCCTTTTTGCATGAGACATTTACTTTGAGAGCTCAGGAGTACTGTAGAAGGTTTACCTTTCGGTGTTTTTCCTTTGGTTGTGGTGCCGGGGCGGAGGTGGTTAACTATGTTTTTGTTGTGCTAAAATACATATAATGTAAAGTTTGCCATTTTAGGTGGACAGTTCAGTGGCAGGAAGCACATTCACACTGTTGTGCAGTCATGGCCACCGTCCACCTTGAACCTTTTCATCTTCCCAAACTGAAAAGTCTGTATTCATCAAACACTAACTCCCTGGCAACCACTGTTCTACTTTCTCTATGAATTCGACTATTCTAGGCATCTCAGAAAAGTGGAATCATATCAGATCTGTCCTATTGTGTCTGGCCAATTTCACTTAGTATAATGTTTTCAAGTTTCATGTACAATGTCAGAAGTTGCTTCCTTTTTAAGACTGAGTAATGTCATTCTATTGTATGGGTATATCACATTTTGTTTATTCTGTAAATGGATGTTTGGCTTCTACCTTTGGCTCTTGTGAATTATGCTTCTAGGAACATAGGTATACAAATATCTGAGTCTCTGCTTTTAAGTTTTAGGAGGTATGTCCCCAGGAGTGGAATTGCTAGGTCATATGGTATTTCTACGTTTAATTCTACGGAGGGACCACCAGGGTGCCTTCCACCGCAGCTGCTGTACCGTTTTATGTCCCCACCAGCGATGCACGAGGGTTTTAATGTCTCCAAATCCCCATCAACACATGTCACCTTCTGTTTTTTTTCTTTTAAAGCCGTCCTAGTGGATATGAAGTGATATTTAATTGTGGTTCTAACATGCATGTCCCTAGTGATTAGCAGTCTATTTGCCTTTATAGATATGTTTCCACTGTGGCCTGCGTGGGAACAGAAATCACTGCCCCATTGTCTCTCTATACCTGTGAGGTAAATGAGGCTAGCCACGCAGTGATGTTTCTTGGGAGTGGAAAGTGGAAAGGAAGGAGACGCCATGTCACTATTAGATGCAGCACAGGCCCTCGGTCGACCTGTCTTCAAAGCTTGTACTGTGGAGCAAGTGACACTGTTTAAAATAGAGGCTGAAATAGCGGAAACTCTCTGGATGAGATTTAACCGAGGAAGCCTGCTGTGGGCGGGCCTGCCCCGCGTGGTCCTTCCTGCTGCAGTGCGATGTGTGGGCCTGAGCGTCCCCTTCCCTGAGAATACGCATTGTTGTCATCGGACCCAGAGCCCGAGCCATCCTCTTTCCTCTCCCTGGGGAGGAAGTCCCCCCGACATCTTGCCAAGGGCTTTCTTAGGTCTTTAAACTACCCCACTATCTAATTTTGCCACCCGAAACAATATATACACCCCCTCTCCTCCCCCCCAGGTTCTTGTGTTGACTGCTTGTATTTTGACAAAAAGGAAAGCACTTCGAATTAACTGAGCACTTTGCTAGTCACTGTGTAGCCGATGGAAACATGATTTCTGTCTTTAAAATCAGTGCTGTAGGACTTACAATTTCCTGTGTGACTCTTGACAACAGGAGCTCCAAACTTCAGCGTCCACGAGAACCATGTAGAGGACTCGTGAAAATTCTGATTGCGGGGCCTCGTCCCCAGAGTTTCTTATTCAGGAGGTCTGGGGTGGGGCCTGAAACTTTGCCTTTTTATCAAGTTCCCAGGCGATGCCGACGCTGCTGGTCTGGGGACCATACTTTGAAAACCACTGCTTTCCGTCAACCCTGTGAAACAGCCATTGTTCTCATTTAGAGGATCTCAGTGACTTGCCTTCTGTCACGGAGGCAGAGCGCCGAGTCCCAGATGAGAGGCTGGAGGAGCTCCCTCCAGAGCCTAGGCTGTTTCCCTTGTATCAGGAGTGGCAGGCGCACAGCCCTGGAGCGTCCCTCATCTAGCCCACCCAGGACAGGCAGGGTTCATCGGTCACATTGCCTCTGAGCCCAGAGACGGCCTTGCTATTCTTGACACACTGTCCTCCACAGCCATACATACCCATCCGTGGGAGCTGGAATTAGTTATACCTGTACCGATGAACAGAGACATCAGCAAAAAGCAATCTATTAACATCTAAAAAGAGCCTTAGCCTGAGCTCCATCCAGTGGGCTGTGCTTCGGAGGGAAGCGGTCGGTAGAGAGGGAGCTGCAGGAAGCATCACCGTCCCAGATTGTGCTGGGACCTCACAGCTCATCAACCCAGTCTTCATTCAGCACCCGGGTGAGACAGGATGCTCGGCCAGCAGCCCTTACCCTTAAAAAGTTTAAGATCTAGATGACATTAATAAGGAGAGTTTTTTTTTAAGCATCCATAATTTGTCTAATTCATCTCTGCTACATTTTACTGAAAAGTTACAAGCCATTATGTGGCACTAAGTTCAGTAGTGGATAGAAAATAGTACTCAATACTTGTTAACAAAGATAAGCATAAAGTAGATGCCCAGACAACTGTGTGCACAATTGATGAAATCTTTTAACAGATGGATGGAAGGAATAAGTGAGATTGAACAGAGAGAACACCTTGCATTTATGTAGCACCTCTGAGTTTCAAAGGCATCCATAGATTTGTATCTTCTTTGCATTCTTATGAAATGAGAAACTAAGAAAAACTAGTGAAATAAACTGATCAAGGGAATATGTAATTTTTTTTTCTCTAAAAATCATGAATTGTATCAGACATTCCCACTGTTATGGCCCTGGAACCTTGCTTATAGTTTTCCAAAGGGAGTTCATGGAAACCAAAGCAGAATTTTACAAAGGTCAGGAGTTTTCTAAACTATATACCTGAGTGATCAAAGGAAGCTGATGGTGTCGGGTGTGATTCTCCTGTTTTCTGAAATAAGCTGTCACTGTCTTTGGCATGTGTCTCCTAGCCGACCCAACATCGGGCTGTCCTCGTCACCACCACCAAGTGCACAGTCGGTTTCGGTTGCGTCTGCAGGGAGATGTCTAGCATCATTTGCTGTTCGTAGCAGCTTAAAAGCAAGGCAGGCCGAATTACATTTTCGCATGTCTCGAGTGCCCCACATGGTACTTAGCAAGACCTATGTGTAGTAGATACTTAATAAATATTTATTATCTGAAAGTACAGATGTTTTTAAAACCTTGGGGAAGAGAAACAATGTAATGGTTATCAGCATACATGTAGGATGTGCTCATGTGTACACGTGTGCTCATGTGTGTCTGGCATGAGAGTATGCATCTGTTGGTATTTGTGTGTATGTACTTTTTACAGCGTTGGGGGACTTTGCATTTCGGATCTGAATTGGGCACCTAATGGGGTTAGAGGGAAGACTGGAGTCGAGGTCATCGTTGAACATTGAAAAGGGCATCACAGGGAAGGCGTACGTTGGAGGAGGGGAAGGCAACCCGGAGAACAGACTGGTCCAAGGCTGCCTCTGGCTAACCCAGAGGCAGTTACGGGAGCATCTGTATTTCTTACCTTGAAGAGTCTTCCTTGGTTTTGCCTTGTCGATTGTTTTAAGAGGAAAAACTGTAGCACTTGTCCATCCCTACCTCAGAGATTCCCTTTGTATAGAAAATTTAACTTTCTCTACACGTTCTTAATGCCTGTATTTCCACTCAGTGTGCTCATAGTCATGCCTTTTTTTTTTAAATAAGACCTCTTGTGTAGCCTAATTGGCCAAAGGAAGGAAACTTCATCCAGTGATACATCCTGAGACAGAAAGCTTTCCAAAATACTGCATGGGCCTTCGGTGAACCCGTTTATGAGGCTGAAAGTCAGTCTCATGCAGATGCACATGGTGACTCAATTGGTCGTTGAAAGCCATTGACCATGGCAACGCAGGTCCAATGAAGTTGATCAATAAGCACAGATTATTTGATGGTTAAAAACGTGAACCTAGGGCCTCTAGAGGGGAAAAAAGGGGCACCTTCATGATGTCCCCTGTCCAGGCTGCACGGTATACATACTTTGACAAATCCACTCGATTTGGGGACAGCATGTAGATGCCAGGAGCCCAAGAAAAGGAAGGACAGCATCTCTGCTGCCCCCTTTGGCCATGGGGGGCAAGGCTGGGGCAGAATGCAAAGTGGTCATCTTTGGGCAGCTTCTGGTTGTCAGGGATTTTCTGCATTAAGTTTTAAAGCCATATATTAAAAGCAGCTACGTAAGTGGGAAACCAACTGCACCTAATAAAAGGCTTTCCAGGAGAGGCAGAGCCCTCCTTCTGGAGCCTGTTTTGTTAAATGTCAGGGTAGGAAAATCCCAAAACGGTCAATGTGTCTGCCCTGCACTGAAAACAGATCCAACCGGAGCCAGCCTCATAGCCCGCCCTTCCGCCCTACCTAGCGTGGGCACAGACCTGACCCAAGTGCTGGATCGGGGAGCTCCCCATTGACAGAGAGGTTGTTTAATATTTGGGTGTGTTCTGCAGCTCATTTAACATTGAAAGAGAAGAAAAACTCTCCAGTTTATCCTTCGGGTGGATTGGACCTTTCCAGATGGAGCAGAGAAATCCCCCAAGGACAGACCCCCAGCAGGAGCTTACATCCTACCTAAAGGCACAGAGAGGGCAGCTCCCTTGGATCTGGATGACCCATTGCTCGCTCTCCAGTGGGCAGTGGCTCTGGGTGTTCCAGGTCGGAGTCCTAGATGATAAATAGTTCTAAGAAATCATTATTGTATTGTATTAGAATATTAATTTCCTTTGAAATTCTTTTAGATAATTACTCGGGGGGAGGGGGAGCTGCTTCCCCCACCCACTGGAGGTGGGAGAGGAGAATGTAAAAGAACATGAAAGAAACACACCGCTGCCGTGGGTGTTCCCTGGGGGCTGGGGGAGGAGGACTGACGGCAGGGGTGTGCTTCCCTTGTGGTGGAAGCCCTAGCAGTCTCAAGGTGAGAACGTCCTGTGAGCCGGAGAATGATGACATGATTTACTCTGGCGGTGACCTCCTGGCGGTTCAGCTGCGATTCAAGGTGAATTGGATCAATAGAGGGTAATGGTACGGTAGCTGGTCAGCTTTCTATTGCTCAATGGGAGACTCTGGCCCGTGGGCCAGTCGTGTCGGGCCGATGCTGCAGCATGAGCTCCATCGCCACGTTCTCTGTCCCGGCCATCTGCCGCAGAGGAACTCCGCTGTGCTGGGCGCCTTCACTTCCAGGAAGTTCTATGTGCTTCCACCCATAGCTGCTGTGTGCATTAAAAATTGGGTAAGAAAAAGAAAAGTTGCAATTCTATTACTGTGGGGTTTTTTTCAGAACTCATGTTAGAGCTTTTTGCTTTTAAAAATAGGACACAAAATATTGAAGGAACAGAAAACAGCTGCCCACAACATCAGTGAAAGCCCCTCACCTCTACCCCCTTTAAATCCCAAAGAGAGAAAATAGCAGAGCTTGTAGCGATTACTTCCTGCAAAGAAACTGTAATTATGGGGCCCAGTTGGTCTTCATAAGAGGCAGCCTTGGAATAGCGTAGATGCTATTTTGAATATTTGAGAAAAGGGTGACATTCAACAGATGGAAATGACTCTGTGCTGCTGGCATTGGGGCAGGAATCACTTGCCCCTGGGGATAGCCCAGTTTCCTCTCCTGGGTGGGTTTGGGAAACCATGGAATCCACTAGTCATGGCTGACTCTCCCACCAGCGGGGGATCAACTTCTGCTCCTGCGAGAAGCTGAGGGAGCTGCAAATCTGCTGTTCCCTTAACTTCCAGTTCCAACTGCCCGATATCAAGGGAAACAAGACACTTTGGAGTGGTTTAAGCATGGGGACCAGGATGGAGTCTTCTGTGCAGAGGGAAAGAATAAGGAAATAAGAACCATGAATAGGCTGCAGAAAAGAGTAGCTGGATCACCTGCCCGTGGAATGAACCTCCCATGTGACTTCAGAGTTGTGCAAGAGTTGGGCAACGCTTGGCCCGGGCGGAGAGTCCTCGGCAAAGGTGTTTGTGCTCCTAGTAGATTCCTATCTCCCCCATGGGGAAAACAAGTATAGGCAGACCTCGTTTTGTTGCTCTTCGCGTTACTGCACTCCACAGATGTTGTGTTTTTACAAATTGAAGGCAAGGCCCTTTACCAGCAAAAGATTACCCCTTGCTTTATTGTGATACTTGCCTTATTACAGTGGTCTGAAATCACACCCACAGTGTCTCCAAGGTATGCCTATATTAAAAGTTCTGCACAGCATTTTGGGAGGAAGAAATTGATTGCCTTTCCTAGCTTAGCATACTTTATTGGTATCTTCCTAGAGTTTTATTGGACAAACGCCCATTCCAGGGAAGGCATGGGGCTGGAGATCCCGGAGTATTAAGGGAAATCAGACGCCTTTATTCCTGCCCATCAGAACTACAGTCTAGTGGGAGCTAGGTGGGGAAAGACAAGCAGGCCAGTGTTTACAGGCAAGGCAGGAGATGGTAAATGCCGTGATAGGGAAATGGGACCCTAGGGGATTCTGAAGAGGAGAAATGGGATAGAGTGGTGGTAAGATTATAGGCTCTGGAGCCAGAGAGCCTGGGTTCAAGTCCTGACTCCTTTGCTATTAGCTGAGGCATCTTGGATAAGTTCAACATTCTGTACCTCTGTTTCCGCAACTGCAAAGTGGGGGTCATTGTAGTATCTGTATCCGAGGGTGTATCTTAAGGCACCTGAGGTTGGTCTTAGCTCCAAGACCAGGAAGGAGGGGCTGTGCTGACCGTGAGTGAGTGACCGACCACCCCTAGGCCCCAGTTTCCTCCTCTGCACATTAAAAGGACAGAATTGGACTGGGTAAATGCTAACATTTTGCTTATTCTAAAATGCTATTATTTTGTGACTATTTATTAAGTGCCTGCTGTGTGCCCAGTACTGTGCTGAGCATGGTGGAAAAAGAGAAAGTAGAATATGTGGTCCCAGCCCTTAAGAAGCTATGATCTAAGGGAGGAGTGGCAATTACTCTTCAGGAGACGGTTAGAGAATTAGAGAATACTAGAAACTAAAACTTGGTTGTATGGCAGTAAGGGAATAGGAATGGAGAGTTTCGAGTGGACCAGAGTGTCGGGAGATTTGACAGCAACCAGAGATCCAATATATGGAGCCACAAAGACCATAGACCTTTTTACCAATCCAAGAATTCTGAAGCTTGGAACAATGCATTAATATTTAAGTTCAAGTTGAATTGTAGAAAAATGATGGTTACCTATTTAGGATTTAGATAGGACAAGATTAAAACTCCTTTCCCAAAGCAGTAATACAGCCTGAAACCATATAGAGACTTACTTAGGTTTTCCATGTATTCTTGGGTGATTATTCTAGTAAAATACAGTGTCTGACACAGAGTAGGTGCAAAACAGTTCACATGTTGAATGATGCATAGAATAACACAGTGCTCTGCATGCTTCAGCTTTGAACTGCCCTGAGCATTCTGGTGATGTCCTCAGCCCCTCCTCTAGAGGGCAGCACACAGAGGCCGCCCAGTGGAGCCCTCCAGCCACGGCTTTATCAGAGCTTAGTGTTGGTGCCTTATGCAAGGTGAGTTCTCCTGCTCCCTAAGGTTTCCCCACCTTAGGGACCACAGGGCCTCTCTTCTCAGCAGTGTTCGAATTTGGGTTTTGAGGAAATTTGGCAACAGCCTCAAATTTCTCCTGCAACCTGACTATCCCATAGCTCCTCAAGGTAGATATGCAGATGAGCCATTCGTTACTCTGGCCTACACAGGTGACAAGAGACTTAACAATACTTGGCAGAGACTGCTACATACTAAGAGTGGTGTAGACTGTGAGGTGACCCCAGTCTGGCAACTGAGGACACCCCCTGGAAGGGGTGCGCTGAGGCTTGAATCAGCCTCGAAGAGTGAGTAGAGACCAGTTGGGCCAGTCCCCTTCACATCACTCCTCACTGACCCACCGCCGGATTGGTCTGGCGCTTTATTCTGGGGGAAGGAAATGATACAGAAGTGACAGATGAGGCACAAGCATGAACACCTTGGCCTCGACCCATAACTGAGAATTCCCGCTTGTCGCCTAAGCCATCAGTGATGGCCTGGATTGACAGGTTCATTCATGACATCTTGGCTTCAGATGAGTGGAGCACAGACCACAGACCGTCACAGAGCTCTCTGCTGAGTCTTCCCAACAGTGAAAGAACCCAGAAACCCCGGTCAGTATCTTTTATCTATACAGCACCCTCTGTGAAGGCACAAGTACATGTATTTGCTGTCAAAACATCCCTTCCCATAAGCGCCCACAAAGGCAGGGGGGCAAGCCGGGGTCACGGAGGTTCAGAAGGGTGAAAGGTGCAGTGACTTGCTGTCATAACCCTTCAGAGAAAATCAGACAAAACCAGTCAGAACACAAGTCTGCTCCCCAGGCCACTGTTCTAAGCACCTTTCTTCTCTTTCAATTTTACCCTTGTCTCATTTCCCCTCCTTTGCTTTCATAAAAAAAAAAAAAAAAAAGTTATTTTCTTTCTGAATAAGCAAGATGGAATCAAACTTTGCAACCTCCAAATGTATGAAATAAACATTATTCCTAATGAGTCTCTGGGAAAGTGCTCACCTTTGAACTTGGCCAAGGATTATGGAGGAAAGAAAAAGTCTTAAGAACTTGATAGTGTGTTAGAGCTTCCTGGACTTTTTAAGTCAAGCTACATATTACATTTTTTTTTCCTTAATAAGGTCAATTCTAGAAATCCTTCCTGGCTGATTAGACCAAGTCCAAAAGTGGAGACCTATGGTTGGCCACTGACCCTAGTCTGGGGATTGTCATCTGGTTGCTAGGCAACAACAGAGTAGGAGGAGCCATTTCTAGAATGCTCCTGCTTTTCCTAGGGCTCAGCCTATGTTCTCTCCACCCTTGCAAGGCAAGAGAGGAGCATGTAGGCTCTGCTAGTTTGAGGTAAGGGGAGACCCAGGAAAGAACGGGAAGACAGATGCTTAAGGGCAGCTGGCAGCTAAAAGGCAATAGGACTGAGTGAGGACCTCTCCCACTAATGCTGGTTTGGTTTGGTTTTTTCCTGGAGACCTTGCCTATTGTGTGCTCATCTCTATTTCTATTTCTCAGGAAAAATAGGAAAGGCAAGATTTCTTTTTTAAAAAACTGTCCTAAAGGTAAAATACCGTTGCCTATCTGTGTAGCCCCTGCACACCTCACTTGGAAGAGTACACCTTTTTGTTTCCCTAGTTATCTATCCCCTCACAGCCAGGAAGGTTGCCTGTAGGCATCAGGATGAATGATTCACAGAATGACTTAAACCAACTAAGAATGTGTTACCTCTGAACGCGTTCTGATCAAGGTCGCAGAACATTGTGGCTGACCTGTGTTTGTTGTAACACGTAGTAGACCCAGTAATATTTTGTTTCCCTTTTCTTGAAACTCTTCCTCTGTGTTTCCATCTTAATGATTTTAACCATGGCAGAGTCCATCAAACAAGCTCGGTGTCCCCGCCCCTGTGCGGGCATGATGGGCACCGGGGACTCCTGTCCTCACAGTGGTCTCCGGGGAGAGGCTGTGTGGAATCGGACACGTGCAGGATGGCGTCTGAGTGGTTGCTGCTTCATGGCAGAGGCTGCCTTTCTCTTCCCTCTGGTCCCGGCACGCAAAGCTGGGCACCCAGAGACCCTTAGCATGCAGTCCCATGTGCATACCACTTACCTTTTAAAGTAAGCCATCCTGCAAAGAGCAGGTTCCCTGGCGGCCTTGGGGTTTGTCAGAGGTTCTGTAGAATTGGCAACTTAGCTGTGACCTCAGAAGTCTTGGCTCTGGCAAGGCAAGGTCTTTGCGCTAAAATAGGCTCAGTGCCCATGGAGATAATCACCTCTTGTAATATCCGCACAATCATCTCATTGTCAAAGCACAAGGAATGCAAAAATAGAAGAAATGCTGCAACGGGGTTGCCCCGTGGTTCAGCTACCCCACGATTCTGCTCCTGGCTGAGGGCACCTTGGGACACCTCGGGAGGGATGGTCCCAGCCTTTGTTCTGGAGGTCAGCCCCGGTTGGCATGGCCCGGGCTCCTAAAACCTGAGCCGAGTGCCGCTTTAGCAGGCCTCACATGCCTGGTTCTGCTCCCTCTTCTTGGGACCCCTCCACTACCTCATTGTCCTGGTTATTCCTCTTTGTCCTTAAAATCTCACCAAGAAAACCTGGCATAAGGCCCCCTGTCTGCCCACGTTGGATGACGGCAGCCTCTGAGCTCCCTGAGCACCAGTTCCTGCTGTCTACAGGGGTCGCTCCAGCACGGCTGAGTGCATAGTGTGTACCAGGCACGGTTCTAGGGAGGATACCTATATATCGGTTATCGCTCGCAAGAGCTCCAGGAAGCAGGGACTTTCAGAGGAACCATTTACAGGACACTGAGGTTTAGAAAAACTGAAGTGACTTGCCCGGGGTCACAGAGGAAGGGCCTGAACCCCAAGCCCAGACAGTGCATCTGGCCCATGTCCTGCTCTGCTGGGCCGCCTGTCTCCGGTGCCAGGCTGCCGGCTCATTGAGGGCAGAGCCCCATCCTTCCTTATGTATCACCCGTGCCTGGCACAAAGTAGACACTCAGGAAACGTGGAGTGAATGAAAGCTAAGGCTCACCAAACATACATAAACATCAGGTGGGGTGTTAATTCCAGACAGCCTCACTTCTTGCAAAAAAACATGTTAAAATGAGAAGGGGTACTTGCTAGTTTAGCTCAGTCCTGGCTTTTTAGGACTCTGGCTGCTTCACAACTTCTGGGTGTTACAAACTTGTGGAATGTGCCCAACTGCAGTCGGCACAGAGCAAATTTGTCACAATCTGTGAGGCAATGAGAAGTCACTCCAGTGTAACCAAAGCTACATCTGGCATTTTTTAATTTTTTTAAAGATTTTTATGTATTTTTTAGAAAGAGGGGAAGGGAGGGAGAAAGGGAGAGAAACCCTGATGCAAGAGAGAAGCATCGATCTGTTAGTTGCCCCTCGTATCTGCCCTGAGCAGGGACCGAACCAGCAACCCAGCCATGGGCTCTAACCGGAATTGGACTGGCCACCCTGCGCTTTGCAGAGGGATGCCCAAACAACCGAATCACACTGGTCAGGGCTCCATGTGGCAATTTAAAAATAATTAGGAGAGAGAACTAGGTAGGAACACCGAAAAGAATACTTCTGAGTGGACCCTGGAGAAATGGACCTTTGTCTTACACATGCTGGCAGCAGGACGCGGAGTGTCCCCGAACTGCTGTGGGCCGGCTCGCAAGAGCCCCTGGAGTGGCACAACCTCACTCCTCCGCTCAGGTCTCCCCACACCCGGGCTAATCTCGTAAATCGTTTCATCGAACACGAACATGGTGCAGTCTCTGGGGCTTCAGGGACTTTGGGGCTTTCCCCCTGGGCTTAAAGTCTTTCTCCGGCTGCTGACTCACATGTTAATTATTGCTTTCCACAAAGTAGAATTAACATTTCGACCGCCTGCCTGGATGTTATACAGCTGTTTTTATCTGCTGGGTAGAACTGAGTCTGCAGGATGCCGCTGTGTAACCACGGTCCCCTCCTTGAGCAGCCGGGGCAGTGAGCGACACAGAGAAGCCAGCCTTTGCTTTGGAGTCGCTGGGGAGAGGCTGCGGGGGGTGCTCTGCTCCGCCCAGGAAACAGAAGGTTTAACTGCCCGGGGTTAATTGACCAAAATCTCTTGAAAAGTGTGGCCAAGAGTTTCAGTTTTGCTGTCACCATCAGCATTAATGGACAGAACTGGCATTTCAAAGAAAAAATATCAGCTTGTTTTCCCTTTGACTGCTGGGCTGGATAATGAAGTAAAAATGACATTATCTCTAATAAAAGTGATTTGCAGAAATCGCTGATAGAATCTCAGTAGCAGAGATTGGCCATTAGTAAGTTAGACAGATAAGGGGAGCAGCTGGGCTCTGTTAACCCCCTCCTGGTCTGGTGCGTGTGTGCTGGGAGGTAGGCTTGAGGTTTGGGGACTAGATTTTTAAACATTAATGGAGAGTGGTTATTCCAAAGTGGGTCATTCTTGAACTCCACTTGCTGACCTTTATGGTCATCATTAGGTTTTTTATTTTTTTCTTAGGATTTTTGTATTTCTCTCTTTCTTTTTTTCTTTTTGGCTTGGCTTGGCTCAGCTCATTTTCTCACCTCCGTGTTACATCACCACAGGGTGCAACCCTAGCCAAGCCCTGGCATCCTCCCTGGCAGAAATCTGACTCCAAGAAGGGCATCTACATATGTGATGTGAGGCCTTTGGGTGATGGGTGGTGTTGGGCACCGATTATTCTGTCATGTCAAGGAGGTGGGATCAGAGGCAGAAACATCCCTGATCTCATCGAGGGGGGTGGGGGCGGGGGCCGCCCCTGTCCAGGCTTGTTCACCAGTGTCAGTGAGAGCTGACTGGCATCTGGCTCACTGAACACCCCCTGCAGCAGGGCGGCAGGCACAACCAGCAACTTCTGTATGGAAACATCCTTAGGGGACGGGGATCAGCTTCCTGGGGACAGTGAGGAGTCATCGGATGTGAGGTAACCTAGTGATGAGTGCGGCAACTCTCACTCCTCTCTTCTTAACCCACTTGCTTTGGTGCTTTTCTCTGGAAAGCACCAAAGCATTGCAACTGCACTCCTAACCCTGCCCCTGGGGGTGGGGGCGGTCGTGGCTGGTTTAGCGCTCGCTCACTCCCGCCCTCCATGCTGTGTCTAAGAGAGCTAGAGAAACTGTCACTGTTGGGGTATGGGACAGTGCTAGGCTCAGTGATACAGAAGAAATTTGACTTTTTGGCTGTGGCCTCAGAGAAGACCCTAAAGATAAGGAATAATGAGGTGGTGCTACCTCGCAGTGAAGTGGTTTAGATCAGTTCTCCAGGCGTTCAGGGTGCGTGTGGGGGGAGGTCAGCGTGGGCTGGGTAGAGACGCCAGGAGAACCTCTGCACACGTGGTGGGCCCAGGCTGGTTCTGAAAGCATAGGGTTTGGGATGCTGGAAAGGAAAGATCCCATTTCAGGTGGGGAAAAAATGCCCCGGGGACAGATGGCGGTGCCGAGTGGTGGGTGTCGCTGCAGAGTGCAGGCTGGAGCAGGGAGGGTGCTGCAGGCTTGGGGGAGCTGGGGTGGGAAAGCAAGTTCGGGGCTGGCAGATCTCAAGGGACACCTAGAGGCTTGGACTTTGTAGTGAAGGCAGTAGGGAGCCATTTCCGTTTTTAAATGCAGAGTGATATCCCGAAATGGTTTGGGGGGACTAATAAGTTGTTCCTCTGCCTGAGTTCTGATTAGAATTGTATTCTATTTGATCAGTGGTCAAGGAGGTGAGAGGCAAGGGGAGACAGCTGGAAGACCGGGGCTGAAGTATTTGAAAATAAAGCACCACTGGCGCCACAGAAGGCGTGTGCCCTTGGTGAAGTTTGCTTTTTGTCCCCTGGGTAGCATTTATGAGTTGCTGTTCAGCAAGCCTGCCTCGCCAAGGTCTCTGTGGGTGAGCCTGAGCTCCAGCCTATGGTGGCCCCAGGGTGGCTGCCATATTTAGAGCTCCTACCTAAGGAACGCATTTCCCCTGGCTTTACTGCCAAGAAAGAGGGCATCCCGTGCCTGCTGTGCAGTGTGGCCAAAGCTCCACCAGCAGAAGACTGATCTAGGCAGGGTTCGGCCCTGCCCATCCCCTGGCACATCAGCCATAACTAACCAATGGCAAGGGCAGTTATCAGCTAATCTGACTTCATGTGCCTGTCCTTTGTTGTCGAAGGCCCTTGTCTGCACGTGGCGCCTTGTAGATACTCCATGGTGCTTGCTGACTGAACGCATTCTCCCCACTTGGACTTTTCCTGTCTTGCACCCTGCCCTCCGGCCTGTCTCCTGACCACTGGCACTCCCGTTCATGCCCCAGCAGCGTCTCTGTCCTTCTCATCCCTCCTGCCTTCCCAGTTGCCCCCCCCCATAGCTGTTCCTTCTGCAAGCCCCACCCCCAGCACCGAGCTCTCCCCTCCCAGCATAGTCCAGCCTCACAGACTTCCTCCTCTGACTCCCATTGCATCACCGACACCAGGCCAGTCCTTCAGGACTCGGCTCTTCACTTCTCCACAACCTCCCTGAGGTCAGGAGTGGTTGCCCCATGTTTCATTCTATTACTTAACAGCCCCAGCACATGGAGAGGTATTCATAAATGTTTGTTGAATGAGTAAAGGAAAAAAGCTACTGCTGGGTGGGATGGGGGGGCGAGGGTTGCGGGAAACACAGACCTATATTCCAAACTGCTCCACGTCATCATTTGAGAGTGTGATAGTAACTTGAGGAAGACTTTCAGCATTTCCCATACCTTTTGGTGACTCCTCTACAAAGGAATGGAATGTAGCCTCCTAAATGTGCATGAATATCCCGCATCTCATTGTAGTAGGAGGGAGCAGAATAGGGAGAAAGCATGGGCTTGCACTATGGCCGCCAATCAGATCCCACCGCTCTGGACACGTGACCATGTAAACAGGCTGGAGGTTGGGGTTCTAAAGGAAGCCCAGGAGAGAAAAGTCTCAGAGTCTCTCCAGCTCCTTTCTCTCTCCTTTCACTTTTCCTTTGCCTTTGTTTTCTCTCTTCTTTTTTTAAATAGGGAGAAGACAAGGGGTTATGGGATGAGGGGAGCAAAGTGAGAGATCCTGGGCTGTCCCCCACCCCTTCTCTTACACTTGGAAATACTTTAGATAGCAGTCAGCAGAAGTTCTGGCGTCAAATTGGGATTAGTAAATCAGATCCTAGGGTGTTTCACTCTTAGCATATGATTAAGGGGCAGTCACTATTAAAAAATGAAAGAAATGTTATTTCCTTGGAAATTAAAGTGTCTGAAATAAAGGAGAGAGACCCTTTAAAATCATATTCTGTGCTTGAAATGAGCTCTCCCTGACAACTAACTGCCTATTCCAGTTATGGCTCTTCAGTTCTTTTCACCCAGAATGTCTGACAACACTGCCCGGGGAATTTCTGGCCCCTCCTTCTGAGTATACCCAGCGCTGGCCCCTGAGACGGCCCAGCTCGGTTTTCTCATGACACGAAGATTATTTTTGGCATTCTGCATGTTTTCTCTTATGTTATTATCCGCCTCCCCCCTGCACCAACCCCCCCACCTTGGTTGCCTTTTGAGAAGCAATTGTTTTGGCCACTCTGCATAAATCAGGAAGTTAATTTTAGTTCCGTGTGGTGAAGGGGGAAGCAGGAGAGAGGAGGACCCCTCCTTTTACCTCCTTTGCAGCACCCAGCCCCCACCCGGGTGCACATGCAGAGGTCCTCTCCCCTGCCTGCTCATGAAAGAGCTTGCTTTCACTAGGCTCTGTGCTCACCATTCATCCTTCTTGCCGGCAAGGCTTCAGGGGATATCCAGAGGTGACGCTGGGGGCTGCACCTCAGGGATGGCATCTTAATGACTTGGCTTGGCGGGGTATTAGAACAGCCCCATTCAGAGCGAGTTCACTCCCTGTGCAGTTGGCTCGCTCAGCCTCTGTCCATAGATGTTCTCTTGTTCGTGCTGCATGAGGAAATGGAGATTTCCAAGTGGGAAGCAGCCTTCCTAATGCTTTAACTCTTCACTGAAGGGAAGAGGCAGGCAGAGAACTAAACTCTGAGCTGGCGCAGCTGCAGCTCCCAGGAGAGGAGCGAGGCCCCCGGGCCGGGGACCGAGGCCAAGGCAGCTGGGATCACTTTTTCTTTCCTCCCCGAGAGGGAAAGGAGAAGAGTAAAGGGCACGCTGGAATTGTACTTACAATCAATCAGCAAATATTTACCCAGTGCGTCGGCCACGGCCCAAGGTCCCGTGATGGGGGCACAGAAGTAGGTGTTGTGTCTGTGCCCCCACCCCCTCCACCAAGTCACCGCGCTACTTACAGTCCAGTTATAGAAGCAGGAGGTTTGCATAGAAAAGCCAGCGAGACAGGGAGGCCTTTAATGAAGGCAAGTGAGTAATGTGGGCAGGAAGCGCCTTGCAGAAGAAACTGAGGGTGGCCGGGGAGGCACTGGGGGGAAGTAGAGCTTGAATTGGCCCTGAGGATGGAGTTTCAGGAAGTAAGAAAGGATGAGATGACAGAGGTGGGGAAAATGTAGCAGAGGGGACGTTAAAGTACGGCTTAGTGAAATCCCATAAAGAAACAAAACGAGAGTAAGAATCTTCTTGACAGAAGAGTTTGTCAGAACTCTTGTTGGCTTGTCAGACTTTAGGTGGCTTTGGAGTAGGACGGCATGAGGGTAACATGAACCCTGCCGAATGTTGGCATCTCCATTGGGTCCTTGGTCTCGCGCTCTCACGAGTCCCTGGGCCTTGTTCTGTTCAAAGTGTGGTCGCAGACCGATAGAATTAGCACCATCCGGGAGGTGGTTAGAAATGCACGCTCAGGCCCCAGCCCAGACTACCGAGTCAGAACGGCGTTGTCGCAAGCCCCCAGGTGAGCTGTGTGCACCAAGTCTGAGCCGTGCTGACTGTGTGACCGCGGGCGACTGTCTGCCACCCTAGGTCAGTTCCCAGGCTCGGTTCAGATTTGAGAACACATGCACGAGCGCCTCTGAGTGTCTTTGCGCGCTGGCTCTTCCCAGATGAAAACCTTTTATTCTGATTAAGAATTAGAATAGAATGCTTATGAAAAATCTGGAACAGAATTTAAGTGGTTTCTATCCAGTGTCTTCCATTCATACCACTCTGTACTTTAGAGCATGCCGGAAGAACAGATGGTAGGGTCCTTTCCCTCAGGACTGCGTGGCCCAGTTAGGGGGACAGAAACTGTGGATGTGAAATAAACAGAGAACACAGGGCTGGACCGTGCAGTGTGGAACCTCTGAGGTAGGGTGCAGAGAGTCCGCACAGGTGAGGCCTTCCTGGAAAAAGCAGACTGTGGGAGGGCCTGAAAGATGAGTGCAGCTGAGGCCAAGGAGATGAGGGGCATGTTCTCCAGGAAGGGCGAGGGGAGGGGCAGGGGCCGGGGCTGTATGTCTTAGGGTTGCAGGGGCGGCAAGCTACTTCCCGTTCGCTCCGGAGAATGTGTGTGCTTCATGCTGGGGACTCGTTTTCCAGCGTGGGAGCTCCTTTATCCTGGCTGTGCGATTTCTCTGTCAGTGTTCGTCGCTGAGGGCATTGTTATAGGACCCACGCGGCTGTACACGCAGAACGGCTTGAGCCAAACCACAGATTGTGCTGTTGGAAGCTTGTGGGGCCCCAGGGAAGAAGGCTGCTGATGGGTGGAAGCCCTAAAGATGACAAACCCTAAATCAGACCTGGTCGCAGCTTGGGTGTGGGGAAATAGCCTCAAGCCCAGCGAAGGGGCGCCGAAGAAAAGAGCCTAATGGAAATGAAACACTTCACCTGTGGCATCTGTAGATTCTGCGAGCAAAGTAAGAAAGGAAAAAAAAAAGCCAGGTTCTTCAAGCAGAGAAGAAGTACTCCACTGGGCCTGGTTAGTCCAGTGAGGGCTGACCTAGGGCAGCAGGGGAAGTGGGACATCTCCTTCAATGCCTCCCAGATCGAGCGCTCATCAAGTAGTGACTGCCTTAGAGGCTCCCTCGCCTGCCTCCCCTCCCCCCATAAACCCAGCTCAGCTAAACCTTTTGACACTGCAAGAGGGACCTGCCTGTGGTCTTTCTGGGGAAAATCGCCCAATTTCAATCAAGAATAGGGGATTTAGGGTCAAAGGATAGGTGTGAGTGCTGGCCCATCACTGGGAGTCACTGGGCACGTCACTAACATCCTTGAGGTCCGTTTCTTCTTGTTCGAAGTAGGGATGGGACCATACCTCCCTCGTGAGATCATTTCAGGATTAAATCAGAGGCAGTGGGGTGAGAGTTCTTTATCAGTCCGCAGGTGTTGCGTGTGGTTCTTTCCTAACCACAGCAGCAGCAGCTTGCTGTCAGTTTGCTGGGATCCAGTGGTCCCCCAGCTGGAGTCTGCACAGCGTAGGGGGTCAGGCAGTGGCAGGCGTCAAAGGCCAGAGAGAACAATGGAGAGACAGGCGAACGCCCGCTGTGGCTACTCGCTGTCCCCCCCTCCCTGGGTGCACATGCCACCAAGTCCCCTCTGTCAGTGCTCTGGGTACGGTGAGATGGAGGTGGATAGAATAAACACTGTACTTCTGCACTGGGGGATGAGGCTGACTGAAGTGGCCATCTTTGCCGCACTGATTCTCCAGTTTCCGTGGTTAGTCATCTCTGTTCAGATGCGTTAACCTGCATGTGGCAGGAGGGAAGCGGGAAGCCTACAGCAGCCAGAGACTGGGCAGAGAGAGTGGCCTGAGATGGGGTGCTCAGCCTGAGCGCTCTCCTTCCCCCGATGTCTGTCTGCACCACCACCTCCGGGCTCTGCATTCAGCAATGGCGGCCACCGGCCTGAAGGCACTGCTTGTTGCCAAATCCATCTCCTGCCCATTCCCAAGGAATCACTGTGGGAAAGCTGTGGGGAGCTGGCAGCGAGCTGCGTACCCGTCATCTTTTATTATGAAAAATAAAATGCAACACCTGTTAAAAAGGTAGACATCATAGTGTTCTCTGTATCAGCCAGAAGCAGGAAAGCGTATCTGAACAACAGTCAAGTGCGCTGCGATCCACCCACACAACATGCTATTGCTGGCTGCTATAAATATGTTTAAAGAATTCTTTAAAATATGATAAAATGTTAAGTAAACAGCCATAAGTCCAATGGGATTTCAATTTTTTTCTTTATACCTTTCTGTATTTTCACAGTTGCCTACACTAAATATGCATCGCCCTTATTTCCACCATAACCCTTTCTGAAACAGGAAATGACCTGTTGAGATAAACGAGCTTATGAGAGGGCCATGCATGGTGAAGGTCTCTGTTTCCAACTGCGCGGCCCATCTAGTGCTGTCTGGCAGCGGGCTCTCTGTCTGTGTGTCCTGGAGAGAGTCAGGGCGCAGAGGCTTTGCTCCAGCACCCCACGTTCCCATTACCTTCCCAAGCCTCCAGTTTCCTCATCTCTGAAATGGGAATCCTGAGTCCTGCTTTTTGTATCCTACTGGGTAAGATTTACAGATTTCCTGATTAAGTGCTTTACAGCGAGTGGTACAAGTGCAGAGTGGTAGAACTCATGGACTTGTCGAATCAAGAGAACCCTGCCAAGGCTGGGGCTCGGTGGAGCTAGGCAGAGGGACAGTGCATCACTGTTACTCCTGACCACGCACGGCTTCTCCCAGCTGGGCTGCACCTGTCCTCCAATTATGCGGGGTGCTGGGTGATCTGGAGCCCTATGGGGCTGCTCAGTAATTGGATCTCCTGCTCTCTTCTCCGAGGGTGCCTGCAGCGGAGAAGGCCTCCAGATAAGCATCTCCAGTGGGCCCCAAGCAGAATTGACCATTAGAGGGCCATGCTGGGTGGGCCTCCAACATTACTGTCAGCTCTGAATGCAGTCCAGGCCCTCACTCCAGGGGCACAGGCCATCAGAGGGAGTCAGGGAGGGGGTGTGGGGGGGGGGGTTGTTGCTCAGCCCCAGAGGAGGGAAGGTGGGAAGGTTAAGGTATGAGACACTTTTCAGGATTCCTCCTTCAGGGAAGGGGGTGAGTGAAAACATCCATTCCTGTTTAGCCACTCCAGCCCTCACATCCCCTTCGTATCCCTCATTTAGGACTTCAAGTTTACAAGCCTGCAGTAGCATCCTCGTCTCCCAAGTGAGCTGTGGTCTCTTCCAGGAGAGCACGCCCCTCACCAGTCTACATACTGAAGCGCACTGATGCCTTTCCCCCCTCGTCCAGGATTGTTTGATCTGCTCAGTCCTTCTTGAATCTGCTCATTTACGTTCTAGTTTATCTGGCCTGTGTTGGTGCCTTTTCCTCCCCTCTGTGATAGATTTCCCTAGTAATTACTTCTGCCTTTGGACAGACAGGAGAATGTCCCCAGAAAGCTGGTCGCCAGACACCACCCTCTTCTGAAACAGCGCTGCCACTCCTTTCGAGTCGCCGCAGAGCCAAAGACCATTCTTCTAAAACACCTCCCATTGTGGCAAGGCCTTATCTCTGGGGGGCACATTTTATTTTTTCAAACAACCAAATTCCATCTGTAGCCAAGTCTGGCGACGATAGGGGGTGGGTACACGGGATAATATTGTTTGGGGTTTAAAATGAGGCCTATTTTATGCAGTGTTATGACTGATTTTCATGTATGGCTCTGAAACTAAGTCTGAAAAGACCTCCAAAGCATAATGACCACTTCGTGGGAGTGAAGTTTGTACCTTCTCCCAAGGTACCTATTTTGAGGGGCAACTGCCTTTTAAGTGGCATCTATTCAAACTCCTCCCTCCTTATCTCCCCCCACCCCCTCTTTCTGTCGGTTAGAGCAAATCTGGTACTTCAGGGACAGTTACACGGGCTCCCAGATAAATAACTGTGGTTTTTGATGGTGACTCCAAATTTGCTGGCCGTGGTGAATGTGGACACAGTGCATTTCGGAGGGAAAGAGTGAAGTGAGGTTTAAGAAGCAGGCAGCATGTCAGTGCTCCAAAGACATGTGATCACAGGGTCAGAAACCTGTGGTTTAATAAGCCCTCCTCCAGGTGACCCTGCTGCAAGATAAAACTGAAAACACTGTGTCATTTACGTGAGAGTCAGATGACCATGTTGATGAAACACGCCTAGCCCCCAGTGCTTAATCAATTTCAGTGTCCTTTGACTTCCACCGAAAAAGGGCAAAAAAGGGCGGGGAGCTTTTTCTTTTAAGGCTGACTGCATTGCAACAGTGTTCCCAGCCCGCCTGGCTGCACCTGAGAATCATGTGGGAAGCTTAAAGCCCCTGATGCCCAGGCTGCACCCTAGACCTATGACGTGGCGGTCTCTGTGTGACCCCACAGAGGACCCAGGCATGAGTTCTGAAGGCTTGTCTGATGGTTCCAGTGAGTGGCCAGGATTGAGAAGCACTGGCTTTGGTTCTGCTCTAGTTTAACCCACAAGGCAATCACCCCCTCAGTGTGCAAGCCAGCCACTTGTGCTGCTCTCTGGGACCTGCGGCTGGTGTGTTCCTCTGCCAGGCGGCCTTTGTGCAGCATCTGCACAGCCTACTGAGGGGTCATGAGAGTTCCTCCGAATTGCATTTGACCTTCCTTTTCTCCATTCACAGGTCCTGAAAATTAGTACCTGCTTAGAATTTCACCACCAACCAATAGACTCATCTAAGATGGCTAAATTAGCTTCAGCCTCTCCCCCAGGTGCTTCTAAGCCATCTGACCTTATAGGCAGTGAACAAAGGGCCAAAGGTTCATTTAGTTTTTTCCATACAATGGCTCTAGTAGTGCTTAGTTGTCTTTAACTTCATTTGAAACAATTTTGTTAGATTGTATTGTGACAGCTGTCATATCAGCCTATAGTTTTAAAAAACTTATCAAACTTGCTAAATTTTTTTGCAGCCATTTTAATATTGAAGATGGAAGAAAATATACAACATTTTCAGCGTATTGTGCTTTGTTATTTCAAGAAAGGTAAAAACACAACTGAAATGCAAAAAATAAAAAGACTTGTGCAGTGCGTGGAGAAGGTGCTGTGACTGACTGAACGTGTCAGAAGTCGTTCACGAAGTTTCCTGGCACTACTGACATTTTGGCCAAATCTTTGCTGGGGGCTGTCTTATGCACTGGAAGATGTTTAGCAGTACCCTTGGCCTCTACCCACTAGAAGCCAATAGTGGGAGATAGTCAACATACTCAAAATATCCAAATCAATAAAGTTATTGGTGAAAATGAAAAATGTATCTTATTTTACAGAAAAAACTGAACTGACTTTTTGGCCAACCCGATCGTTTGATACCCTGGTGGCCCACAGGCATTAAACGTGGGAGTCCTGACTGCAATAAACATCAGGAGACTATCGCTAAGGAAGCAACCAACCCACTGGAGCAGCTGGTGACAGCCGGCGGCCCCCAGGCTATGTTCACCTGGAAGTCAGACCAGGATTATCCTGCCCAGGAGCAGATAATGGTTCCCTGTTGGAACAATGACCCAAAAGTTAAGGAGACAGTTTTAAGACAATGAAGTTCTGGCCCGAGGGGGTTTTTCTGGTTGAATTACGGCATGTACCTGGGGAGCTTTAGGACAGTTTTGTTTTGTCTTTTGACTGGCTGGCTGGTCCTTAAGTGGTTACTTCCCTTAGTTGGATCCAGGGTTTCAGACTTTGAGTTTCCAACTTGGGGAAACTTAAGTATAAATTTGTGTGTACTTTTTTTTTAATCCTCACTGGAGGATATGTTTTTATTGATTTGAGAGACAGAGGAAAGGAAGGAGGGAGACAGGGAGAGAGAGAAAAAGAGAAACATCGATGTGAAAGAGAAACATTGGTCGGTTGCCTCCCATACACACCCCAACTGGACCCAGCTTTGAACCCACACCCCAGGCACGTGCCCTGACTGGGGATCAAACCCACATCCTTTCAGCGTCTAGGACAACGGTGAGCCACCAGGCCAGGGTCCTTTTCAGATCTTCACCCTCTTCTTCTTCCTGCCCTGTACACAAACCTCCAATTCGTGGGAAGGCATCTAACAGCGCATTTCGAAAGTTACACAATAAGTAACAGTTTCCCTGCTGCCAGGGGAGAACCCTTTCATCCTGGACCACAAGAATTACGATTGAGACAATATCCTTTAGCAAGTTACTAATCCCTCCAAATCTCCACTTCTTCATCTATTAAATGGGGATAACTGTTCCTGTCTCTCAGGGCTATTGTGAGACTGACGTGAGTTCTCTGAGCCCTGCAGATACCAGAAAGGTATTGTCATTTGTCCTTCTAGGATCAGCTGAAATCCTGCCTCCCAAAGGAGCCTTCTCAGACCCTGTGTGCTCCCACCAGCTGGTTTCTTATCTTAACCACCTATAGTGTTTACTGTTGGTACTTATTTCTGTAGTTAATAGAAACGTTTCAAGTTGGTGGCTCCCTAACGAGACTGCATTCTCCTTAAAAACAAGGAATATACAGCTTACTCACTCTGCAGTTCCACGGGGTCTAGCAAAGAGCTCAGTAAACACTTCCGTGTCTACCCGAGGGCCCCCGGACCAAGGGCCCCCAGACCGAGGGCCCCTGGACCGAGGGCCCCCAGACTGAGGGCCGGGTTCACATTGTGTGTTCCGCGTACAAAATGTTGTGCCAGGATCACCCACGAGTCACAGGAGGGCCACCAAGAAAGACAGGAGCTGGAACTTGGTCGAAAGAGCAATTGGAAGTAAGAAATAAATTTCTGAGTTTTTTCTGATGATTAGGATAAAATATCTTTTCACAAGAAACCAGAGAATTCTAACATGCTATGCCTAGGATTGTCATTTTAAAAAACATTCTGGTCTATTGCCACTAATTCTGGAACCCATCTAGGGAGACAAAATAAAGTTTGAGTATTTTAGGAAACAAAGCCTCATTGACCCAAGAAGAAACAAAAGAATTGGTCGAGATCAGCCTGACCGCATACACACCCCGGCCCGGAGACAGCACTGAGTTGGTGATGAAGGGCAGCTGTTATGGCCAAAGTCTGATGTGACTAACACTCGTATTAGCCATTTAATGGAATTATTATTATCTGTCATGATGGTTTTCATTTGTGGAGAGCTTTCTCGCACAGCATAGCTCAGAGATATTGTGGGTTCAGTTCCAGACACCGCAATAAAGTGAGTTGTAATCTTTGCTTGTGGAGGGTCTTGCCTTCCATTTGTAAAAAAATGCAACATCCGTGATGCGCGATGAAGGGAGGGACACCTGCGCTTCTGACCCTTCTCCGCCCGTCTCATTTGGTCCTGACCAGTAAGGCCTGAGATCTCTCCCGTTTTCCCGGTGAGGCTATCGGGGCACCAACAACGCCATTTCTTAACCCAACTCAGATGGCTAGGTAGACTGTGGGCAGTATATTAAAACATCAGTCCTCCGAACTTCCAGTCCCCTGTTCCATCTGCTAGGAGACCTAACTCATGACAAATTGTGTGAGGAAGTTGACTGTATAGGCATCAGTTGGGCTTGGGGTACGGGGGATCTTACCTTCACACTCAGCATTAATTACACTTGCTCTTTAGTGTTGCTAAGCCAACACAGTGCTACACACTTTTGTCTTTTCTTCCAAGGGTCAGCATTAGACAGCTATCTCTGGGCTGTGTCAACTTTAACTAGATAATTTAATTAAGTCATGTTAGTGCAACTGTGAAACAAAGTAGCTACAATGGGGCTCATGACTTCTAAACCAAGAGGCTGCGTGATATTCTCAACCTTCGTTTTCTAAATATTAAGATATTACTGTTTTTCTTTTAATTATTTCTTGCTAAAGCCACTATCTCCTACCATGAAGCAGTGGGAAACATGTTGGCCTAGGAAGAAATGAGTTCTGGCTCTAGATCTGCCACTAATTAGCTAGATGGCTCTTCATTAGTCACAGAACCGGGCCAGGCCTCAGCTTCCAGATCTGTGAAATGGGACAGCAGCAATGCCTGTCTCGCCCATCTCACATGTGGGTTGGGAGGGTGGAGTTAGACAGGGAGCACCCATGTTCCCCAGCACTTCTAAGTGTCTGCTCACCAACAATTTCCAAGGGCTTATGAAGACATTTTCTTTGTGATCTTGGGCAAGTTGCCACAGTTTCCACATGCAAATCATGCTCCCAACACCTGCCATATCGTGTTGTTGCAGGACCGCAATGAGGTGATATGTGTAAGGTACTTGGTGTAGCGCGAGCACAAAAGTGAGTGTCAACAAATACTTATGTGGCCCAGAGAACACAGTAGGACCCAAATGTCAAACGCCATGGCCAGACAAATCACCGACCCCAGACTGCCTTTCCCCTTCCTGGTTCTCTCTGCTTTGCTCTTCCACGCACAGGGAGGGACAATGACAAAGGGAAGCTCCGTGCATGCAGATGTTGCCATTCATGTCACAGCCTGTTCTGAGGATCCTTTCCACCCCAGGATGGCTTCTCTGGAGGCCCCTGATGTCTGGTCGTACGTTGATGTTGCTTTTGTCAGGTGTGCAAGGAGTGGTGCTGGAGAATGGAGTCCAGCATCTGCAAGACGCTGGCTTTCATGACCCATTGGCGAGGCGTATACAGTTTTAGCATCCTGTCCCCCTTCCCGCCCTTACTTCCTGTGCCAGGAGGCCTGCAAGCCTTGGGCAACTGCTTTTTCCCCACAGTCAGAGGCCATGATTAAAATGCAAATGGGAGAAAGTAATATAGGGACTGTCACTAAAGGCCTGGTGCAAAAGCAGTGTGACTGTGAGGACAGATCTGAGAGAGTGGGGATAGGGGGGCCAGGGAGAGAGCTCTGGGACTTAGAAGCCAGGGGAGAGGAGGGAACAGGGATTAGATAAAGGAAACATGAAAGAGAGCTAGGACAGGAAAAAAGTTTCACCCATTTCTCAGTTTTGCTAAAGGTTCTTCTTGACCATCAATAGCGATGGGATGTTCTTTCTCCAGTCCGAGTAAACGCTGCTTAATCCATCCACAGAGCTGGGTGTTCTGTTTTTTAAAATGAAACATGTTGTAAAGTCAGAACAGTGCCTCTGCCCCAGATCTTGAAGGGTTTGAAAGGCATGTCAACATTCCATGAATCCCAAAATACTGATTATCTGCCCAGATAACAGGAAGCAAAGCCAAACAGAAGGAGCAGCAGCCCCTGGTTTGGAAATCTCAGACGGGAGGACGGAGAGCGTGAGCTGGAGCCGGGTGGATGAGGCCGTGAGAGCCATGAACTGCATCGGACACTTTTTTTAAAAAGCAAACTTGTTTACTGACCCCACAATGCAGGTTATTTATAGAAATATAAGAAAATATAGATAAGCATGAAGTAAAAAAAAGTCCCCCATAACCTCTCCAGCCCGAAACTGCTAACATTTTTGTGTAGAGAGAGACAAGACCGTCATCCACGGTTAAGACCCTTGGTCCTGGGGTCCACCTGCCTGGTGCAAAGCCCCACTTCCCCACTCACCTGCCGAGAAGCTTGCAGGTAGATTAGCCTCTGTGGACCCATTTCCTCATCTGTAAATTAGAGATAATAATAACAGAGACTTCCAGGGGTAGTTGTAAGAATTAAAGAAGCTGAAGTAGTGGTACTTAAAACAGTACCAATAATATAGTAAGCAGTCTATCTGTGATAGCTATAAGAATAAGTTATTATTTTATTACATTTCCAGACTTTTCCTAATATTTTAGAACTATTATATATATTTCTATGATAACTGGGTTGTACTGTCCACTTTTGTAATGTTTTTACTCTCATGTTCATCTTTTCATGGACAGACTTGTTATTAATATTAGCTGATATTGATTGCTTACAGTCGGCATAGGCCTGGTGCTAAAGATTTTACATAAATTGTCATACTTGATCCTCACGATACCTCTGTGGGATATAAGTACTCTTATGACCATTTTTCAGATGAGAAAACTGAGGCTAATCCATTTAAATAATTTGTGTGTATAGAGCTGACAAGTGGAAGAACTTAGAATTTTGATACAGAGAGTCTGGCTTTTAACTTGCCCGTGTTAGAATGTCACATGGGCTTTATAAGAAGATCCAGGATTTTGTCTGGACTTCCTGGAAGGGTCAGGCTTGGGTGTGTGTCATCTTTTCTTCTGTCCTGCAAAGAAGAGGAAAACGAGCGTGAGCCAGGCTAGTCACCCTGCGCCGGCAGCGTTAGGAGGCAAGCACGCACTCACTCCTTTGTGACCCCTGGCAAGTGCGCACCTGGGGACGCCAGGCTGACACGTGTCTGGCTGCCTGCTCTTCTTGGGCTCCAACGGCATTTTCAATTTTTAGCATGGAAATAACTCTCTGATACAAAAATGGGACCTAAGTTTCAGTACTGGGCTTAATTTTTTCCTAAGTGCCTTTTGTCTAGAAGGGGAAGCTTGAAGCAGTTGCTCACCTTGTTTTCTGGAGTTTTTGACATAGCCACCTGGGTCACTGGCCACAGCTTTCTCATCCCCATCCCTGCACATTCACCTGAGTCCCAAGATAATACCCAGGACCAGGTCCAAAGCGTTGCCAGTGGATGGATTTCATTGGCAAGTCTTCGCTCAAGAAGACACAAATGCACGCAAGAGCAGAGCTGGTGATAGGAGGTGGGCTGTGTGGCTCGGACAGCTGTATGAGCCCATACCAGTTCAGCGTAAGGGTTGGGTGGTACCCCGCGTGGGTTGGGGCCTTCAGGATGTCTTGATTGGGGGTGTGATAGGATGACAGTGATGTTTTGGGGACTCACCTCTTCCTTCTTCTTTACTCTAGGAGTAGCTCGGAGAGGAGGAAGGAGAAGTCCCGGGATGCAGCAAGGTGCCGCAGAAGCAAGGAGACAGAGGTCTTCTACGAGCTGGCGCATGAGCTGCCCCTGCCGCACAGCGTGAGCTCCCACCTGGACAAGGCTTCCATCATGCGGCTGGCCATCAGCTTCCTGCGGACACACAAGCTCCTGTCCTCAGGTGAGGCGGTGACGCCCCCAGGAGGCCCCCTTGTGCCGGAGTTGGCACAAAGGCCACTGGGAAGGTCTTCCCCACCCAGGGATTCCCACTCTGCACACAGAGATGCCGTCATTGATGCTTTATTCCTTCATGTTACACATCTCCTTTCCAGCATTGGCCTTTACAGTGAATACAGCCATGAGATGAAGGGCAAGGATGGGACCCAGGAAACCCACGGGCACCCGGAAGCTAAGACGGAGAGAGCAGGCTGGGAGAACAGAGCAGCCTTTGCTGGCCTCTCAGTTGCCTTTCCATCTGGCCATGTGACCCACACTCCCGCTAGATTCAGTCCTTAGGAGGTGGTTTTTAGTGCTTTTCTTCCAACTACCTTCTCCAGAAGGGCAGAGGTGTGCCCGGGTGATCTTTTCCCCTGAGTCAGTATGCCAGGCAAATTATTTGGTGTCTCTGCCCTTGATTTTCTCACCTATAAAAAGGGGTTGAAAATCGTTACTGCACAGGGTGTCGGTGAGAGCGAGAGATGTGTCTGTGAGGCCCCTGGCCCAGCTACACTTGTTCACACCGGGGAGCCGTGGATGGTAATGACCTCCCCACGGAGCTCCCTCACTCTCACCCTCCCTGGTGTCTCTGCAAGTCTGAAGCTCACAAAACGTTTTTTTCTCAGCATTTACATTCTTCACAAAGCCGTTTCCTGCTAGTCCTGACCAGAAAGAGATGGCCTGAGGAATTCCCCAGTTTTCGATCCTGTGGGACTCCCCGTTTTGGTCTGCCCATTTCATAAGGAAACAGGGCAGTGGGCCGTGACCCTCCTCACCTGCCGTGGCGCTGCAGGTGGGCAGCATCCAAGGCGGTGAGCGTGAGGGAGGTGGGCAGGGAAGGCGAGGCTTTTGGCTGGTTGGTTTTCAGTTTTCCCGAGTGAGCTGAGTGCCTTGGAGCCGGGTGGATTCTGCCATCCTGTTATGAAGTGGCTATTCTGGGAAGGAAACCCTGAGCACGGGGAATCCAGTGTGAAGCTGGGAGGCCAGAGCGACGTGTGCTATTCTTGGTCCTCGAGCACAGGAAGGATATGGGGGCAAGACTTTCAGAAAAGAGGATGACAGCTCGGTGCGTCCAGGGTTGGAGGGCCACCCCTGTGCCGCAAGTCCAAAGGATCTTGGAAGAGTGCGGATGGGAGGGAAGAACCCAGGGCAGAGACGTGCTCTGTAAAATACTCTCAACGCAACAGGGCAGAGCACTGGCAGATTCGTCATCCTACATGCCACAGAAAGAGGGAACGTGGGCCACAGCATAAGAAAGGCTTGGAGATGCCGCCTCAGGGAACGTGCGTCCCTCTTTCTGTTGAAGAGGCTCGCCTTCCTGGACAGCTGAGGGCAGCGTCTGTAGTGCTGGAGTCACCTGTGCACTTACACAGAGCAGGCGTGGAGGGCTGAACAACGAGACGAAGACCCTTCTCAATACCCAGAAACAGCATCTTGACTTCCTGGTAATGGTACTTGAAATTCTGCTCTTAGACATTAATTCCTTTGGGTGAATCATTGCTTCCTTCCACCACCACCCCGATTCCTCCACCAACAGAGAACCCCAGGGACATTCATCCTGGGATAGCTCCCTGATTGAACTTGGACTGGTAGAACATTTCCCAGATGATGAAACGTGAAGCACCGAAAAGCTAAGGTCGCCCAAAGTCACACATTTGGCTCACAGGGAGTCTGCACCTGAACTCAAGTCATTCTGAACCTTGGCCCACGGGAAAGGCAGACACCGGAGGGCAGGAGCCCTCTGTGAGCCCGGTCTGGCGAAGGTGCTGGCAAGGGCTGGGCGTGTGGGGACGAGGAAAGGCAGGGGGAACAAAGTCGGACGGAGGCACCTGGGCCGACCCTGAGCGGTGGGGAGGGAGGTGGTCCTCGCATGCTCGGTGTTTCCATCCTTTCTCTGGGTCACGGCCTTGTTCTCCACGTTCTCCCGTGCACGGGCCTCTCAGTAGTTCAGAGGCTGGCTGTGAGAGGACCGTGAACCAGGGGCTGGGCGTCTGAGCACGTCTGCTGGCCTGTGTGCTGGCGTGAGCCCCCGTGTGCCGGACACGCCGAGGGAGACAGGGCCAGGGCGGCCACAGCGAGCCGTCCCGCATCTCCACTCAGGAGCTGCTGCAGCTCGTGGACACAAACGGCCTGCCCCCGGCTGGGCTCGGCCCCAGACCAAGCAGAGCCCACAGCATGTGGGCTCTGGTCCTCTCTGTCCCAAGGTAAGAAATGAGAGAAAAGGAGAGAAGACGACCTGGTCCTGGTGTCCTCGAAGGGCAGTTCTCACAAAGCAGGCATCGCCGGGGGGTGGGGGGAAGACAGATGGCCTGCAACCTCCCCTTTCTCTGCCCCCCCTTCCAGCCCCCCGCCACACATGCCCTCGGCCGATTGTTGGGGATGTTTCCAGGAATTGTGTAGGAGACAGGATCCTTTTCTGTTCTAGTCATATTTTTGCTTTTTCAACCCATGCGGCTCAATGAGAAGGAGTAAGGGTTTGTGGGCAGACAGACCCGTGTTAGAGCCTTGGTCTGGCCGTCTTCTTTCTCTGCAGCCACGCGAAAACCTCTTTACTGTCTTTGAGCTTGACCTTCCTCATCTGCACAGGGGGCATGACGGTACTAAGTGATGCTGTGGGAGGACTGAGATAATGGGTGTAAAAACCCTTAGCCTCTGGCCTGCCCCATATTAGGCTCTTGATAAGTTATAGCTCAGAAATCAAAATTACGATGAACAGATACACTGACTTATGAGAACTACATAGAAATCATACATATATCATCAGTATACTGGAAGAATACGATCCTCTTACCTGCCTTTCAGCAATTTCTGTTAAAATGCAGAGTTGCCAAGCTTGTTCACGTCAAAACAGATTCGTTACTGAAACATTTCTAACAAAGGTGAGTCCGATGTTGGTTCGTTTTATAATAGGAAATAGCTGGTTGCATACCTCAGAGTTCAAAAGGCTACAAAAGGCCAGGTTTTGCTTTAGAAAAGTTTCTTCTTTACTTAGTAACACACTTCCCTTTGATTTTCACAGTAGGCTGCTCTGTGTGGGAACTTTGGAGAGGAAGCCTCGACGCTAAGAAACCCGGGCTAGGAGTCTGGGCTGCCGATCGAGATCGGTATCACAGGAAGCTCCCTGGGACAATAGCTTTATGATATTAGCTTCCACGCTGGGCGGAGAACAGAACACACTCTGACGGGAACATGGGTGGAAATACCACTTGATTGTCTTAAATCCTCTTTCAAGATGAGTGCCACACACCGTGACCAAGTGAGGGTCACTTCTGCAGGCGAAGGGCATTCCGCAGCAGTAAATATGCAAAACTGGCTTCTCACCACGAAAAGCATTTTTGACTTCCCCCACACTCAGGTGGTGAAATCCAGCTCGTGTTGTCTGAGCGCCGGGTGAACGTGAGGCAGGGTTTCTGAAGAGAAGCGTCGGGTTGATGATTGATTCACTGGCATTTGCTTAGTGAAGATACGAGTCTCAGTCAGAGTGTATGACGCCCTGATCTTTAGACGATTAAGGGAAAGATATTAAAATGTGGGACAAGAACTTTTAAAGCTTTGACCATGAGCTTTCCCTTCAGGAAAAGTGGAACCGAAAGGTGAAAGTCGCCTGGTGCCTCCGCGGGTGCCACTTTCGGCCTTCTTTTCCTCGGTTTTCGCCCCCTACTTTTTTACTGCTCACTCCTTGCCCCATTCGCTCTCCAGATCAAGGCCTTTTTCTGTGCTGTTTGCAGAGGAGCTGATAAGCTGATTCATGCTAGGATGTTAATGTCTAAGAGCCGCTAATGTATAATCTCTTCTAGAGATACTGGTCTTGTTCAGATCATTTTCTTAAGACTTTAACCAAAGACAGATCTGGTCAATCAGTAGGTATTTGCTAACCCCAGTCCTGTGCTATGGCTTATGAAGGTAAGATAGGATAGCAAGTTATGTAAAGAACAAAGGAATGAACTTCTAAGGGTGGACTTTCAAGACCCTTTGGGAGGTCAGCAAGATCAGGTAAAACCAGTACCTTCTGCGAAAGATGTGAGGGTAGCCCAGGCCTACCACCTGGTAATGGTGGAGTTTTAGGTATGGGTAATGGTCCAGTAAGGATCCAAAAATAATTTCCTTGTGGTGACTGAGACTGTTCTTGCAGCCAGTACACCAGGAATTGGTGCGAGGTGGGGTCTGTGGCCCTGGGAGAGCTGGAGAGAGGAGTCGGTTTGAAGGAAAGCCCTGCGGTGGCTCACTAAGCAATGACTGCCAAGCACGCCCGCACCAGGCAGATCGCAGCAGAGTGGTCTCAGAACCGTCCAAGCCGTACCAGAACCCCTCCGAGGAGGAAACGAAGAGGAAAAGTGACACTCCTGGGATACAAATACACCCTAACTAGCAGCAGCACCTCACAACTGCCTGGTCTCAGAGCCCTGCTTAGAACTACCTGCCCTGCCACCCTGCCCACTCACCCCCGACGCCCAGCTCCTGGTGCCCATGGGGTCCCGCCCCACACGGGTGGTGCTGCCTGAAGGAAATGAGTGGTGCTCCGGAAAAAGTGCTCCGAAACCTCAACCCGCGCATATCCTGGCTGTGGGGAGTCATCAAAGCCTGTTTACAGGGGCTATTTTTAGCATTAAAGAATCTTGTTGTGCTCTCTGGGCTGAGCAGGGCTGAGCGGGCTTCATCTCAGCAAAGTGCCTCTGATTTTGGTGACCTGCCCCTCCTCTTTAGGGTCAGACTCTGAAGGGTCTTGGGAAGCAAGTAACTGAGACTAGGAACCCAAGGCCATTTAAAGGCCACCCCCGGCAGCTTACTGAGCACCCGCTGCAGCGCCCGTGTCCCCCCCCCCCCACCCCCGGCACCAGGGGTTTCTCTCCCTTGGTGTGCAGCCTCCCAGCGGTTTACCTCTGTGTTCACCGCCACTGCAGAGTCCTTGGGGGAAGGGTTGCTCTCACACCTCTCCATATCCTGTCCCTCCCTAGGATGGGACTGAGCACAGAGTGAGGGACAATGGTGACAGATGCCTGATTTCCAGCTTTGTGACTAGCACAGGGCAGACAGCAGGAGCATAATAACTTCATAGTTCATGAGTGTATTTCCCACGTGCCTAACACTGAGTTGGAGATTAGTGAGACATTAGGGAAGATGCTCACAGGAAAGAGCAGGAAAAAAGGCGGAGTCTTCAGCAGGGAGTGAGGTGCATGACCCCTGGCCTCTTGCATGAAGATCTGCCTCTACCCCACAGTTTTCAGCTTCTGCTCCAGGCTGACGAGGAGCTGGCCAGATTCCTTCAGAAGCCCCCGGGAGGATAAGCAGGTGCTGTGGGAGCAAATAGTTCCACAGAGGAAAGAGGCCCGGCTGTCCCAGGGTCCCCAGAGGCCTGCCTGCTGGCTTCCTGGTCCTCCAGCCATTGTGACTTCAGTTCCAAGATGTTCTGTTTCCATTTGTGGCCCCCAGAGTGCCCCCTCCCTCCCTCTGTCCCTCCCTCCCAGAGGCTGGCCCAGCCAGCTGCCGTAGCCAATTTCGCCACCTCCTGGAAGCAAGAGTACTGGGCATGGATGGAAACCAGTTTAGCTGTGTCGGAACTGTTAAAAACAGGAAATTTTAAGCAGAACTATTTCCTCTGGGCCTAGTTAACCCAAATAAGGTTGTCTTGGGATGACTCCAGATTTTGAAGTCAGTGTTGCCACTGAGATCAAAGAAATTGAACAGAAAAAAAAAACTTCTTCATAGGCCAGAAACCACAGGGCTGGCCCTGCTGTCTGGAGAAGGTGGTCACCTATCTGTAGGGTGTGATTTCAGAGGTGCTGAACGCCTCCCCTCACCACCCCCAAATAGGTCCTCACCTGCCAATATAGGCTGATTTTCCCAGTGTTGGGGTCACTGGCAGGACCTTGAATTAAGGTGGTAGTTCTCCATCTGTGGTCCTTCGGCCAGCAGCTGCGACATCCCTGGAAACTTCCTAGGAAAGCAGACTCACAGCCCCACTGGAGACCTACTGAGTCAGCTCCTCTGGGGATGTGGCCCATTGGGGCTGCTCTACAAGGGTGCGGCTTGTGCAGTCTGGCAGGGCTCCACACTTAGAAGGATCTGGGGCTTGGTTTGATTTTTCAGCAAGAGTCCCCACATGTTTACCTTGCACTGAGCCTCCCAAATTACATAGCAGTCCTGGGCCCAGAAATCCCTGTGCTAACAAGCTTTCTAGGGGATCCCGGTACGTGCTGAAGTTGGAAAGCCTAAGTCCAGTCATTGTCTCTCCTAAAGCCTCTGTTTAAATGGAGACAGTAACGGAGGGTGCTCACATTGTCAGAGGCAAAACCCTCACCTGGACTTCAGGTCACTGTCAACGGTCTGGCTGACCAAGGTAGTTTGCAGACACCAAGTAAACAGGGATCAGGTGTGGTGTGTGCGTGCTGTAAGGCCATTCCCAGGTGGAGTCCCCTCGCAGAGATTATCCTGAACCAGAGTGTGGAGAGAGAAGAATTTCCCCTCTTGTTCCATGATTTTAGCAAAACGAAGGGAAAGCCACTAAGATACTACTCTGCACAGCCCACCTCTTGACTCTGGAGGCTGGCCTCTCCTATTCCTCTGCAGAAAGAGCAGCATCTGCAACTCCGGCACATTCCCTGAGCCTGTGTGCTCATCCCATGCCCCCTGTTCGGGGATGTGACAGTCACTTAGGTGGTCGGCAGCATGCACTTCCAGAAAAGTCCACTTGATGCCTTCGTGCCACCCCTGGCAGACATCCACCTATGCTGGTCACGTCTGTGTTAACGCCACATTCATGCAAGCCATTCGACCCCCTCTCTTTCCAGTTTGCTCTGAAAACGAGGCTGAGGCTGAGGCCGACCAGCAGATGGACAACCTGTACCTGAAAGCCTTGGAGGGTTTCATCGCCGTGGTGACCCAAGATGGCGACATGATCTTTCTGTCGGAAAACATCAGCAAGTTCATGGGACTCACACAAGTAACACCCTCCTCTGGCTCTTTCAAAAAGGGAAAATGTTTCTATTTGGGGGTAGAAATTAGTGGAAGGTTCTGATCATATCCCTTCTAACCTTTCCCCACACCTAGCCACCGTGCCCCCTCTCTGACCCCAGACCACAAGCCTTAGGACCACACGCCCACACCCTGGCATTGGGTTTGGCCTGGCAGATGGCCGTCCTGGTGGACAGTGCCGCGGACTAGGTTAGCGGGCCGGCCCTCATGAATGAAGTCTCTGACTTCAACAGCAGTCCTGTGTCACATCCACACGCCTGTGGGCCGAACCCTGAACTGGGCATGTGAGAACCGATTTGGTCTCTGCCCTGTCTCCACATCCAGAAGGTGGCTCAGCTTCCCCTTGGAATCTTCTGCTTCAGTGCTAGGAATAATGAAGTCCAACTTTGTTTTGAAACAGGTAGAGCTAACAGGACACAGTATTTTTGACTTTACTCATCCCTGTGACCATGAGGAGATCCGCGAGAACCTGAGTATCAAGGACGGTAAAGTATTCTTTATTGTGTGTCTCCCTCCTCCTTGTACCGCCTCGGGGGAGGTCTGGTCCCTTTGTATACGGACGCAGGAATGATGGACCGTGAGTATCATGATCCAGAAAAAGCTGGCACACAAACAGGCAAGGCAGAGTCTGTGAGGAGAGATCGAGGGCACCGAATGCTCAGAAACACGTCTCCCCCGGCCCTGCGTGGTGCCCGGTTGCATGCCGGCCGGGCCTCCTTGGGGTGAGGGCAGCATCTCCAGGGGGTTTCCTGCCCTGGAGTTCAGCACCTCCGCCAAGTATGACGCCCAAACCAATGACTTCATCTGTACCAACGTGTCCCTGGGAACTGCTGTGGCCGTCTATTGCTGGGTGACAAACCCCCCAAAATGTAGTGGTTGGAGCAATCATTCTGTCACCTCTCACAACTGTGTCGGTTCGTGAGCGGTTCGTTTGCTCCGTGCTGTATCAGCTGAGCTGCCGTCGTCGGGGGCTGGACTAGGCGGACGACCAGGGTGTCTCAGCCACTTCTCTGGGACAGTGTGGCTGCAGGCTGGCGCTCAGCTGCCATGCTGGAGTAGCTGGATTTCTGTCTCACTCCAGGTAGCCTCAGAGCCTCTCTCTCTTTACCTGGGGTCTCCAAGCAGCCGGACTTCTTACATGGCAGCCCAGGGCTCCCAAAAGTACGAAAGTGGCAGCTGCCAGGCCTTCCTCAGGCTTAGTCCTGAAGCTGGCCCAGCCTCAGTCTGCCCCATTCTGTCAGGGAGAGTGAGTTACAGTGCATCGCTGAGTCAGTGCGGGAGGAATGAAACAGGCGTGAGTATCAGGAAGCTGGCTCCCTGGGGCCACCTTTGGAGAAGAGTTAGCCCTGGAGCAACAGACTAAATCTGGTGCCCCATGGAGACATAGGACAGGTCTTTTTTGAAGGAGAAGACATTTAAAAGGTCTAGTGTGTTGCACCCTACCTGTGGGGCATCCAGCAGATGCTGGTGATGGGAGGGCCCCTACAAGCATAAAGTACTTTGCAGTGACACTTGGAGTTGCTGCTTCATCTCATATAAATGGGGACATTCAAGCAAACGTACGAATGGAAATATTACCAAGAGGACAGAGGCTTTGGGTAGAAGTGGGGCTCAGTGACTTTCAAGGTCCCTTCTGAACCTGACGTGGATCTCTGCCCTGGGCCGATCCTGCCCATGTCTAAACATCCCCTTCAACATCTCTCAGCTGCCACTGCCGCGCTTGTGCTTGTCCACCCGGAATAGCAGAGGCGCTGGCGCTAAGCCTGCAAGGTCTGGCTATTGTTACCGAACGCGACGCAAAATCAGACACTTCATCAGCCCACTTCCACCCTTGTTACAGACTAAGCTTGTGGTCTGGGCCTGGAAAACACAAAATGACCACCACCCCCAGACCCAGCCAGCCCTGACCCCCAGCCAGCCCCTCTGCTCTCCACCCGAAGGCCTTGGACCACCTGGCTCCCAGAGTGCAGTCTGGGGAGCACACCGTGGGCTATGCAGTATCTCACCTGCACTGCTGAGAAAGTCCTGCCTGGTTCTATGGGGAAGGGGCCACCAGCCTTTCTGAATCCCTTTCTAAAGCAGGTGCTTGAAGCCTAAGAAAACCAAAGTCTCTTATATCTTCTGCTCCAGAAACCCTTTGGTCCTTGGGTTCTCAGTCTCCATTCAACCTTAGTCTCAGTCTGACCATGTGACCTGAACCAAGTCACCTCATTGCTTGGTTCCTTGGAGTCTTTCTTTTCTAACAGACAGTATTGGACCAGGCAAAGTCTAGAACCTTCCAGCTCTCAAGTGCCATGATTTACAGCATGATCCCAGTCTATTTATCTGAGTAGAACTTTAGGTCTCTTGGTCCATGTAGCGAGGACTTGAGATCAAACTCAATAAATCAGCAAGCAGATCCTTATTGAAGGTGCCGGCCTGAGTGGACTCCTGGTCTGGAAGCAAAGGGTTACTGTGAGCACCTAGAGGGAGATAAGAGCAGGGGCAGATTGCGGAGAACTTTGAAGGCCGGAGGAGGCCCTCGAACTTTATCCTGTAGACAGAAGGGAGCTATTGAAGGTTTTGAGTAGGGGTGGGGTAATCCGATTGGAGCTATGTTTAGAAAGATTAATCAAATGGCAGAATGGCGAGAATCCAGAGGCTAACAAGTCAGCAGGCCACCATCGTGATAACCCAAGCCACAGCCACACTCGGTCCAGGCCCCAAGACACAGACTATCTCAGGATATGCCAGCCCCACCTATGGACATCTAAACTGTAAGAAACATTAAGTATGGAAGGCATGGTTTTGTGATCATGATGGAGGGATATGCTCTCTTAAAAAAAAAAAGATCGACCATTCGTTCCATTACTTAGTGGGCTCTCCTGGGGATGTTTGAGGTAGATTCAAAGGTGACATGATTCACTGGACACATGGACCTTTGGGATATGACAGTTCCGTAAATCCCAGCCTCTGGAGGTGGAGGTGCCAAGGCTGGTGGCCTTGCCTGCAGGGAGGGGTCCGAGTGTTTGCAACACAGCTCTGGGTCATTTCCGGTGCTGGGTGGGGGTGGGCGTGCACCTCGGGAGACCCGGGATAGGGATGGTGGGTGAGGCAGAATTTAAACGTGGTCAAGGGACACGGATGGCACTTACTGCATTTATCACTTTGTTTTACAGAAAGTGGAGAAAGTTCTGAACGGGCAGGCTGCTGGGAAACTATAAGGAAGGAAGCTATATTGTTTGTCTTGGTGATTTATTTAATTCTGGCTGAGAAAGGATATCCATGTTGAGTTAATTCTCAGCATGGACTTGCTCACCAAATCCTAGGAGATTTCTACCAGAGGTCTCTTCGAGCTGGACATATGCCACTTTAGGGAGAAAGCTGATGATACATTATTCTGAATGCAGGCATTACTGGTTGAAAATAAGGAACAGGGAGGTTCAAATTCTTGTGGGACAGGAATGAGGAAAAGTGTCTGAGGGACATTTCTAATCTGAGAAGCTTGTCCCCTTGCAGTAGCTGTGGTCTCACCTAGCCTGTCCCTTGGAATTCCTCCTGGGGAACCTGGACCTGCCCCGGCAGAGATTTGCTGAGATTATGGCTAAAGTCACTCGTTCCCTTGCTGCTGTGAAGGGACCACTGACCATGAGCTAGGCGCAATGGAAACAGGACAGTGTAACACCCCACCCTTCAGCTGCTTGTGCTCCAGGTGGGGAGGTGAGCTGGAGGTGAGAAAGCTTTGCCCACAGGCCAAGGCGGTACTCAGCATTCCTGGCAGGTGCTAAGAGAACAGATAGTTGGGAAATACAAATAATATGTATTGTTTGCACAGACAACACTGAGACTGGGTCCCTCTTCTGTATCTAAATGAAAAACTAAATTCAGCTGGTTCCCTCCATCCTTCCCCATCCAGGCTCCGGTTTCGGGAAGAAAAGCAAAGACCTGTCCACAGAGCGGGACTTCTTCATGAGGATGAAGTGCACAGTGACCAACAGGGGCCGAACCGTTAACCTCAAGTCCGCCACCTGGAAGGTAGGGCGGCCTCAGGCACGGGTGGGAGCCCCAGCAGGGCCCCGCGCCCTGCCCTCGGCCCCACACCTGACCCTCCCTGGCTGTCTCCAGGTCTTGCACTGCACCGGCCAGGTGAAGGTCTACAACAACTGCGCCCCTCACAGTGGTCTCTGCGGCTACAAGGAGCCCCTGCTCTCCTGCCTCATCATCATGTGCGAACCCATCCAGCACCCGTCCCACATGGACATCCCCCTGGACAGCAAGACCTTCCTGAGCCGCCACAGCATGGACATGAAGTTCACCTACTGCGATGACAGGTAGGGCCCGGGAGCGTGTGCTGTGGGCAGTGCGTCTTCCCTGCGTGTGTGCACGTGGCTGCGCCTGTGATAAAGGTTTGGGCCTCGGGCGTGCAGGTTGTGTTGCTGGGTGCCAGTCCGTGGACCTGCGTCCCTTCCACTCCATCTGTGCAGCTGAGGGACTCCTGATACCGTGTTTGGTGGGTCCCCGCTGATGCAGCGTCAGGGTCTGCCTGCAGAGCAGCTCTGGCGGGCGGCTCCTGACACTGTTGATGGTTGTGATGTGCACATTCCTCTGCATCTGGGTCAGGCTCCCGAGGAAATTTCCAGGCCAGTCTGCTTCCCCGGGAGATGAGTTGCGAGAGATTTCCATCAGCACTCAGGCGCCGGCTGGGAGCTGAGGTTCTGGCCAGGAGACCGCCCCACGGCTACATGGTTGGCATATATTCTCTTCCATGACTGAGCTCTTCCCTCAGTCTTTGCTCCTCCTTGGTCACCTGTCTTCTGGCCACTTTCCAGCCTAGTTTTGAAGGCTTTTTGATGGAGAGACCTAAGCTAGACACTAACCCCCAAAGCCAGGCCCAACTGGAAATTCCCTTAGGTTAAGCACATCAACTCTGCAGTGAGACAGTGTGGGTTCACATCTAATAGGAGATGCTCAGTGTTACCTGTTACTCCCACCCTAACTGGTTTCTTGATTAAAGTCACACAAACAGTGCCTAAGACTGTGCATGCAAGCCACGTCAGCTCTAGTTCTTAGCTCGGGGCTTGGGTTGCTGAGGGAGGCCTGGCAGGGGCTGTTAGAGCTCCTGACTGCCCCACCGCCCCGCCTCTGCCCTCCCCACTGTGCCCTGGCATTGGGAACGTGGGAGGACCAGAACACGGAAGAAGGAAGATAGGGGAGAATAGATGCCCTGAGCAATGACCACCATCAAGAAGAGAGGAAAAAGCCAGGAGATGCGACTGGGCCTAGGTCAGCCTGCATCAAGTATGTGCCACTGTGGCTTACTGATTATTCTGTCCCAGATGTGCCCCTGGGGCCGGGGATCGCTGAGCCTGACCTCAGCCTTCTGCAGTGTCCAGAGTCACCATTTCCTTCCAGAGTCACAGTTTTTGTGGTTACTGTTCACCACTAGGGTTCCTCAGCAAACCCTGAGAGCTCAATTCCCAGCGTCTGAGGTGGCCATGACCGTGCTCTCTCAGCCTGTCTCCTGGGCCCTGGTAGAATGGCTATGAAAGCCCTTCGAAAAGTACAAGCACCGTAACTGATGGGAAGCTTTTCGTTACCCCTTCTGTCTCCCTGTCCTTGTCCTCCCCCAGAGCAAGCTCCCCCACTGAAGTCCGGGGGCCAGGATCACTTCTGGAGGCATGTAGTGGCGGGGGGCCTGGGAGAAGGCAAGACCACCAGCAAGACACTGCTTTACTCTCCTAGCCAGCGGGAAGCCGCCCGACCCCAGAAGACAGCTCCGGCTCAGCCTTCCCAGCCCCACCCACCTTTCTCTCACCCACCAGACATCCAGGGTGCCCTAGCTCTCTGTGGGTGGGGTCCTATTTTCCAGGCAAGGCTGAATTTCTTTCCCCTGATTCTAGGCTAACCTGATGTTGGCCGGTGCCTCTTCTTAGAATTGGCCACCACTCCAGGACCATTAAAAACTCTTTGTAACCGTGTTCCGGAGTCATTCCTGTCCCCCACAGTGCCAGGACTAAGGCTCCTGGAGGTAGTGGGTAGTTATATAAGTAGAAAGAAGTGCTCTAACCTCATAGGGAGAAAATGTCATGTGTGAAGACTTTTGCCCTGGAACTGACATAGTCAGCATTAATTAGAGTTGTTAGTACTGTTATTATTGTAATGATGATGATGATTAGAGGGAACGCTTGTTCCAAAGGCAGGCACCAGAGAAATCCGTGTGAGTGTAAGGTTATTTATCAGATGCAGGCTTTCCATTCAAATAAACGTTCCTGGCTGAAGACAGTTTTGCAACGCGCACCCCCTCTGTGCACTCTCCTGAGATGGCGAGGGAAATCCCGCCGCAGAGCCTGCGTGGCTCTGGCTTCCATGTGCTGCTCATGGGCAGCGAGAGCCGCGTGTGCCCCAAGGAGAGCAGCATGTCCTCTCTGTCCCCCACAGGCACTGGGGAAACCGCGCTGTCCCAGAAAATAACTCCTCATTCCTAGATAATGGGAAAGAGGGATTTTTTTTCAAGCTTAAGACTTGGATCCTTGTTAAAGTGAAGGAGAAAACTCTTCTGGCAAGGGTAATGAGAAGTTATTCTTTATTCATGATCTCGTTTTTGAATGCATCTCAGGTCATTTCCTGAAGGCGCAACCAACCTTTGGATAAAAGCGGAGGGGGAAAAACCCCAAGGAACTGGGGACAGTGGGTGGTTGAAGAGGAAAGGGACACAGAAAGGGACTCATTGGTTAGTGGGGCTCGGGCTGGTGGGCAGAGTCCACGCAGCTTGAAGGGAGCTGCGGCACAGGGCCCGCGACTCGGGCGCGGAGGCTGACGCGGTGTGGCAGTCCTGCTGGGCCCGCTGCACTTTCAGCAGAATCTTGCCTCTCACGAAACCTAATCACAAAGCCCAGCGCCGCGTTCAGCGGTGCCGGAGACATGGGTGCAGAGGTATCTGAAGGCACAGAATGCTCTGCTACCCAGAGGATATGTTTAACCGATTAGCGGATTAGTGAACGAGGGCACAGACGTGGCTTAGACCATCTATAAAGTGACTATTTTAAGTCCCTAATCCCTAAGTGGTATTTCTCTGTTGCTTTGATGAGGACTGGTATTTTTTAGCTCTGGTAGCTCCTTTTGTTTTCATTGTTTGTACTGGGATGAGGAAAAGCAAATTCATAGTCTCATTCTCACGTGCATTCTCTCCCTCCCTCCCTCTCTCTCTCTCTCTCACACACCCACACACACAAACACACACACCCTCTCTCCTTAATACCCTTCCAAGATCAATGCTTCAAAAACCAACACTTGCACAGGATAGCCAACATGGGGGGAGGATGGGCTCCCCACTTTAATCGTGGAATTCACTAGATCGAACGACATCTGACACCCACGAAGGGCTATGACTTTTCACAAAGGGAATTCTTTTCCTATTAGGAAAATCAGAATCTCAGGAAAATGTCACGCAATCAGAATCTAAAAAATCGCTTTTGGGACCATTTGGTACTTTTTCTTACACGTATTGAGATCACAGACATAATCAAACACAATGACCAAAAAAGAGTCATGGGAGAAAGAAATAAGAGGGAACAGAGGAAAAGGGGAAGATACATTTTAACAAGAGGAAAGAAAAGAGGACTCTGATCGTGTCTAATGTTCAAGTTTTCAAAATCAGTTCTACCTGAAACACCTGAAATTGAGTGAAGGCATGCAGACAATTCAAAATGCGTTTGTCCTGCTCTTTTAATAAAGGGTCAGAGGACCATATTAAGTCCCATCTTAACCATCTGAAACATAGTAAACATTTTTAAGTGAACTCTATAACAATTTGTATATGTCGATCTCAATGATGTGTACATGGTCGACTGCTCTGGACGGGGAGAGTCAAGCTGAGTAACAAGGTTCAGGAAGAAGAATGTCCCAGTGACCAATGTAATTAATGATCTCATCTCCGTTCCTTCTCTGTTTCCTAAACAACTGAGCAGCCAATTAGTAAATTCTTATTTATTGAGCATCTGCTATGCATCTAATCCTGTGCCAGAGACTTTTATATTGAAGACGTGAAAGAGATGGTTCCTGATCTCCAAGAGTGTACAGTTTGATACATGAGCAACTTAATGCAACCGCAGCGAATGGTACAAAATAGAGCATTCCATTCAACCCAAAGGAAGACAAAATGTGTTCCCAAGCAGTTTAACTTTAAAATAGGGTGCCTCTCCAGTTCAGGTGGAGGTGCCATCTAGTGGCGGACAAGAATAACTGGGAAGGAGGCCAAGCCATGGAGGAGGGTAGGGAAAAATACTGCACATAATCCCTCTGTGGTTCTGTCAGTTTTGTGCGTCTTCCTGCATCTTTGAAGTAAGTTATAAAAGCAAATTATGTGGGTAGGATCAGTATTACTGGGGGTAGGATAGGGAGAAGGCATCAAAATCACCATAAAAAATTTGAAATTAACAAAAAGGGTCGTGTAATCTTTACAGGCAAAGAATCTGAGGGCGACCCTGTTTTGTTACTGAATTAAGGCAGCATAGGGCGTAATAATGTCAGAAGCTTAATAAGTTTAATAAGTTCAGATTATATACTTTCATTACCTATTGAGATACATTTAATAAATTGTCTTGTTTTACTTTTTTAAAGGAGGGGTGACTTTTTTTAATTTAAGGTGATCTTTCAGATTAATAATTTGCATGTAGGTTTTCTTAGTTTAATATATAGTCTATTCTAAATATTTTTGCCTTTTCTCTAATTAGCCTTTGTCAACACATCTTTGCAAGAAGGTATAGTGTGTTTCTGTAAATCTCTGGGTGAGAAGAAACGCTAAACGCTGCCCCTGTGCCCCTGTGTCTCCTGCAAAGGACAAAGTTCTGGGATCAGCCTCACGGAGGCTGAGCACATATATGAGGAATGCTTATATATTATCCTGTCTAATCTCGTCTTCTTGAAATACTCCCTGAAAGGGGCAGCCCTACAGATTCTCTTTGGAATTTATTTCAAAGTTTTCTAGACCTCGCAATTCAAAAGGTATTCCTTCTACACCATCTGCTTTTCTCTTGCTACAGTTCCCAGCCAATTTTCTCTGACTGTATGTGGGTTCCAAGGTAATGAATGAGGCATTTGGTGGCACTCAGAGCAGGGTGCATCCAGGACTGAGCCAGGGCCACCTTCCAGTGAATAAATTAACCAGCTCTTAACACATCACACTGACAGGCTGGAAATTGATTACCCATTACCTACCGAGCTCTTTGTATAGCTCTCACATCCTGTGTAATATTCCAGGAAAGCACAGGGGTCAAAGTGCTACTGTTCAAAACAAACAAAATCTGGAGCAAAATGTATTGAAACAGAAGGCACTGAAGAGTCGGTGGGTAGTCTGGATACCAGAAAATGCAATTTCAAAGCCGATGAGCACGTGTAAAAACCAAACTGGGTCAAACCCAGTGCCGCCTGTGAGAGGCCGTTGCAGGACGGGGGTGGAAGGAAAGCAAGCAGACTCTAGTGGGAGTATGGTGTATTAGCAAACGCATTCTGTGAAAAACAAATAGGTGGTTCTAAAGTACCTGAAACTTTTATCCTCTTTCATAGTTTCGATAGTTTAACCCGTCTTGTTTTTCGCGATTCACTTGCTTAGCGAATCCTTTACCCGTGTCGGGGGCAGGGGTAAAGGCGGCAGTCAGACCTCGTTTGACTCCAGGCAGTGGCCTGAAGTCGGGGGGCCTGCGGCTGGTCCCCCAGGGGCCGGCCCTTGGCAGCGTCACCACGGGGAAGAGGAGCAAGCCCTCTTAGTCCCCGCTGCCTCCCCAGGTGACGGCACGGACACTGTAGCCTGGAGAACGGTTTTCTTCCGGCACTCAGTCACTCGGTCACCGGTAGTCCGCGTTGTAAAGAGCCTCTGAACGTTTCCAGGGGACAGAGCAGCTGAAGAGCAGCGAGGAGCCGCCATGTCCCATGGCGAAGGCTTGTCCCGCTCGGAAACACAGGCCCTGGCGGTTTGGCCCCCACAGACAGTGGGGTGATGCTAACTTCAGAATTTAACAGCTGTTTCTCCCACTGTATTTTTTCTCTTTCTTCCTTCTTCCTCTGCCTCCTGTGGCTGCCGGCATGTTCACCTCCCTCCCCACCTCACCCCTGCTCTGCTTCTTTTCCCACTTTATCATTAGAGAGTGGCTGTTCTTCTCATTTCCAGCACCTGTGAGTGGGGCCCTTTTACACTTCCCTCTCTCTACAGACAGCACTTTTTAGAGGTAGAGGTGACCCCAGCCTGATTTTTTCCCCAGTGAGTCAGGGGCTCTTAATGAGGAAGAAAAAAAAAGTTTTTCTGCCCCTGTTGGAGAGGGCAGATGAACCTGTGTTACCACAGCCCTGCTCTGCAGGCGTCTCTGGGACCCCGGGAAATGAGCGGGCGGGCCCATAAACAAGCGGGGTTCACTAACCTCCGGCTGGCGTCGGCGCGCCTACAGATGGAGGCGAATGGCCATCAGCTGTAAGTTGGGGTTTCCTGGCTTTGTGAAGTCGGACGATGTTCTTCCATTGTGTTTGCGGTATGCGTATTTCCCAGTTTTTATAGTCTGTTTAAAGGAATGAAGAAGGAGACATTAAATATTTATTTTTGTTGACAAGATAAATGACGGCTGCTACGGGGAAGATAGCTGGCTATCCTGAAGTCCAGGTCTGTTTGTCCGCTTCCAGAACATGCCCATTGTGTGCCTTTGAATGGACGGCACATTCTGAGGCCAAGTGTAACAAACATTGGCTTAGAACATTTTAATTTAAAGATTCCAGTCGTGAAAGAAAATGGAACTTCTTTAGGGAGTAGAATCAAACCTTTTGCAAAATAGCCCCCTCTCTGACCTGTCCAGGATACGAAGCACTTCTCTGGCAAACCTGGGAGCCCGTGCCTGGCCGGCCCACCATCAGCAGGAACTGCCGGTGCCATTCTGATCCCCAGGCCAAGCTGGAAAGGCCCCAAGCCTGACGGACAAGCTATTTGGTTGTAGAAAAAGAAGGGCCAGTGCTGTTCTTCTGCCTCCTTGTTCTCCCCCCAGTCCCCACCTCGGATAAGGTGCTGTTGGACACCAGCCCCAGGAGCAGGGTGGCAGGGGACATGTCCATTGCTGATGACTTCAGAGAGTCTCTGCTCACAGCCAAGTGAGGGGACCGGCCCTCCTGGTCCAAGGCCAGCTCTGGCACAAGTGAGCTGCTGGAATCTCACTGGAGAAATCTCCACTGGGCTGAGTCAGCTGAGACCCAAGCTCTTTTTTTTTTTTATTGTATTTTTTTCCATTACCATTTAGATCTCCTTGTACCCCCTTCCCCCAGCAATCACCACACTGTTGTCCATGTCCATGAGTCCTTTTTCCTCAATCCCTCCACCCCTAACCACCCATCCCGCTCCCCTTAGCTGTCATCCTGCTCTCCATCTATGAGTCTGTCTCTGTTTTCCTTGTTAGTTCAGTTTGTTCATTAGATTCCACATAGGAGTGACATCATATGGTATTTGTCTTTCTCTGATTGGCTTATTTCACTTAGCATAATGTTCTCCAGGTCTACCTATACTGTTGCAAAGGGTAAACTTTTCTTCTTTTTTATGGCTGAGTGAAATTCCACTGTATAAATGTCTCATAGTTGTTTTATCCACTCATCTACTGATGGGCACTTGGACTGTTTCTATATCTTGGCCATTGTAAATAATGCTGCAATGAACATAGGGGTGCTTATGTTTTTTGAATTAGTGTTTTGGGTTCCTTCAAATATATTCCCAGAAGTGAGATCACCGGGCCAAATGCAGATCCATTTTTAATTTTTTGAGGTACCTCCATACCGCTTTCCGTAGTGGCTACATCAATAGTGTAAGGCCATATTACCCTGGATGCACCGATCTTGTCTGATCTAAGACCTAAGCTTCTCAGCCCTGTGGGGCTGTCCCTTGTATGACAAAGGCTTTAATCCCCAAGTCTCCCCTAGGCAGAGAACTTGCCTGGTCCCTGCCCACGTCGACACCAGACCCACACTCCAGAATGAAGAAAAGATGGAGTGAGCATCACGAGAGTTTCTGCTGAGAGTTGGGTGTGTGCGCACACCAGCACACACTGAGGCAGTTAATCGTGTTCTAGGAGGAAAGGAAGAATGGGCACCCGGATTCCTTAGCAATGCTGGGACAGACTGGGCTCTGGTGGTATCTTAGGTCCTAAGAGAGAATCAGCCCACCAGTCAGCTACTCAAGAATTTACCCTTGTAGAGGACACCAGAGGAGAAAGTGGCCCCTGAGTGCAGGGGTTGACAGCCTAGGTAGGACGTGGGGAGACAAATACATAATCCTCTGTGACACTGTGTTTGCCTGTAAGGACTTCATGAGGCAACATTGGCAAAGGGCTGGAGGAATCAGAGAGGGCTCCAGGGAGATGGTGAGGCCCCGGCTGACCTGCGATAGTCAGAGAAGGGGGAGGGGCAGAGGGCATCAAGGTTCTGCAGCAAGAATGAGTTTACCAGGAATGGGGCACAGCGAGGAGAGGGGCCCCAAGGGCAGAGGGTACAAGACAAGCTGAAGGTTAGTTGAAAAGCAAATTGCATGGAAAATGGAGACTAGATTCTGGGGGGACTTGGAAGTTAGGCAGAGTTTATTCACTTCTGATATGGTTGGAGATAGGGAAAGCTGTAGATGCTTAAACAGGGGAGAGGCAGGACGGAGACGATATTTTACGATGATTTCCTCCGATAGATGTGTGCAAACCCCTTTGGAAGAGGAGAGTGGAGACACGGCCTCTGCTTCCCTCTCCCCGTTATTAATCTCCAACACCGATGATAAATGATGGGGCCTTACCTAAAAGTCATGCTTTCTGAAGCAGAGCTTGGAACGATTACAACAGCATGAGTTCTAACTTGTGATTAATGAGACCACGAGCCCATTAGAAGAAACGTGTGAAATAACCAAGATTACAAAAAAATAATATTTAGGTATGATGTGGGAGTGTGGCCATTCTGGCAGTTCCTGGGCAGGACTGGTGTATTCTGACTCCAGCCCACAGCAGAGGGTCCCTGGAGCGTTCAGCGATTCTTACAGTTCTCCATCTCTGCCTTTCACCTACCCACTGTCCGTCAAACACAGACATCTCGCAGGATGGAGCAGAGCCACGCCCTGTCATTTCAGAGCAGCAAGTTCATCGCAGAACGTAATGAGGAGGCACATCTCTATGACTATGATTTCATATTTCTTCCTCTCAGTGCCTCCTGCTCTCCTTCCTTTCCTCAAAATAGAGGGGACAAGTAGAAGAACCCATGAAAGGCAGACCCCATGTCCAAGAGGAATCCGAGGTCACCAGGCAGGACACAGAAGCGCCCAGAAGGGGCTCTCCCTGCTGCAGGCTCCGCCTCTCTGTGGGTCATGCACAGGTGAAGGTCATTGCCGTGCTTTTTGCCCACTTGAGGCCACGTAAATTTCATTTTTCATTTACACCGCCCTCTACTAGATGGAGCTTGATGTAGTGGTCAGGAGGCCCTGGTTTTCATTCTTGCTATGTCCTTAGACACATGTGGACATCAGCAAATTGCCTGCCTTCCCTGAATCTCTGCTCCCTCACATGCAAAATCTGGGGGGCTGGGGAGTGGCGGAGAAGGGCCGGTGAGAGCCCTTCCATGCTTGTTGCAGATTAGGCACACGTGTGCATTAGGGCTGGTGGCAGGGAGTCCCCCGAGGAGCCACGTTCCCTTCCTGCCCCAACGCGACTTCGGGAAGGACAGGAGGAGCGGAGGCTGGGCAGGCCCACAGGGGCAGGGGGACCACCATGTGTCTTTTGCTTGCAGGAATGGTGTGACCAGGAGGCCTGTGCTGTTTTCATCTGGATGTGTGCCTTTGATTTTCCTTCTGGATTTAGCTCCTTGAGCCCCTGTCCACATTCATGTGGTTTCTCTTCCCTACATGCTTTTCTTTTCTTTTTCAAATTCAGAATCACAGAACTGATTGGTTACCACCCAGAGGAGCTACTTGGCCGCTCCGCCTATGAGTTCTACCATGCACTGGACTCAGAGAACATGACCAAAAGTCACCAGAACCGTAAGTCCCTGGAGTGTCCTGGGTGGCTCCCTTGTGTCTGTGGAATTTGGCCTTGAGTGGTGTATGACGGTGAGACAGGAGAAGAGCCGGTCCCTTCCTTCACAGAGTCACTGTCCTGTGCAGCTGAGAGACTCACACGCTCAGGATGATTAGAGACCAAGGCTGCCCCCAGCCTGTATGACACCTTCATGGAAATTAGAAAAAGGCTTCTTCCTCCAGGGCGACACACCCACATCCAGCCATACTGCTCGGGGAGTGGAGGGTGGCTGAATCTCAGCCCCCACATAGCGCCTCCACTGAGCACCCTTGCAGACGGGGTGAGCAGGCTGCAGAGCCCTGCGGAGTGCCCTGCAAAGGGTAGCATGAGAGGGCGATCACCGTGGGGCATATGCTACAGAAGCAAGTACGTTTATTCAGGGAAGAGGAGGGCTGGGGAAGCTCAGAAAAGGAGAGGATGGGGAGGATAAACAGCAGGGAAGGTGGGAGGGCACAGATACAACCACGGAGCTCCAAGAGCTGGCCTGCTGGACGAGGGAGCTCAGCTGGAGGAGGCTGTCTGGGCAACTCAGGGATGCCATGAGGAAACTGTGCTTGGCCGCCTGAAAGAGCCCGAGTTATGAAAGGATTCCAGAACAGGACCGTCCAACACGACTTTCTGCCATGGAGATGTTCTATACCTTCCTATTTCACGTGCTCCCTATGCTGTACTTGGAATACGTCTAGTGCAACTGAGGAGCTAAATATTTTTATATTAGGGTGAATATATTTTTATATCTCTATATTTTTATATATAGATGTAAAACGGGGGGCGGAGTCCGGCTTTTCTCCTCAGCCAAGGGTGAAGTCAGAGCAGGAGACAAACAGAAAAGTTTCTGGGAATTCTTGGAGGACAGCATTACACAAAACTTTGTCTTCTGGGAACTGCTATCTAAGGGACCAGAAATGATGACTTCTCTCTAACCATGTAAGAAGGATTTTTTTAAATCTTCTTCTTAGAAAAGCTTTGATTCATGAAAAAAGAGCTGGGATAAAAATGTGTCACAGTGTTCTGCTGACTGCGGGGAAAATATGGTGTTTTTTATTGAATCTGTGTGTTTAAGCATTAGGCACACTTACAGGTAATTCCCAGCCCCCGTGGAAGTCACAGGCTCCCTTCCTCCCCTGGTGGGACCAAGTAAAGCTGCTCTGGGCTCAGAGGCCTGGACCCAGCCAGCCAGCAAATAGAGCAAAGGGAAATCTGCATGGGTTGGAAATGGGGTCAGTGCTGGTGAAAACAAGCCCCGCCCCCAACATCAGGTTTGTGCAAACACAGTTGCACCACAGCCCCACACTCATGCTGTGAAATAGCTGGAGGCCAAGGTTTGAAGCCGGTTGACACACCAGCATCCAAATTTCCGCACGTATACGTCTCAGCCTGTGAACGTTTTCCGTTGAAATCTCTGGGGAAGCTCAGCCCTCAAGCCAGATTCAGATAATTGAAAGCCATCATTTCCAAATGGATTGGTAATTTATACATTGTTACTCTCAGGCAGGAGGGGTTGGGGGGGGGGTAGTTTTCCTTTGTTGTGTGAGGACATTATGTGCTCTTAGGAAAACAAGATTAAAGGTCATAAAAAGCCTATCTACCAAGTAGCAGGTCCCTCACCCAGGCTGGCATTAATGAGCAGATGATTAGAAGGCAGGTGTAATTATATTCCACTGACAGAGCAGGCCCTCGCCTGCAATCGCTAGAAATACAGTTAAAACCTTTGCTCACACTGTTTAATCAAGAATAAGAGCCCTGAATTTTGACTGCATTAAGAACCGTCTAAATAAGTTAACTCCAGCTGCTTGAAATTGTGCAAGAATCATTTCACTGCAGCAGGGGGGCCTCAGAGGAGCAGATAAAGTGCAACCAGGGAGATTTCTTCTGTGGAAGTTACTTCCTCAGTGGAAGAGTCCATGAGGGTTTAGGGGCAACAGCAAATTCAGTCTGCCTGGTGGACTGTGGCCCAGGGGAAGGAAGGGAGAAAGTGCTGGACTAGGAGCCATGAGACGGTCGTCTGGTCCTGGGCGATGTTGAGCAGGTCACAATCCTTCTGGCCTTAGTTTCTTTATGTTAAAAGGAAACAATCTCTATCTCCCCTACAGCACAGGCTTTTTTGAAAAAGATTGGGATGATACAGTCACTGTGGAAAATAATGTGGCAGCTTCTTATAAAATAAACATATACTGAGCACACGACCCAGCCATTACTGTCCTAGCTACACCCACGAGAAATGAAAAGTGTGTCCGTACAAAGGACGGTACAGCAATGTTTACAGCAACTGTATTCATAATAACTAAACACTGAGAACAACTGAAACACCTGTTGACAGGTGAATGGATAAATGATGGTGCATCCACACCATGGAGACTTCCTCAGCAATGAAAGGGACACACCACGAATGCCGGCAACAGCGTGAGGAATCTGGGAAACACGCTGCGTGCAAAGAAGGCACACACGGAGAGCACACACTCCCGTGTGACTCCTACATGCAAGCGGAGAAGGGGGCATTTCCACGTTTAGTGACAGAAACCACACTGGGGGCTGCCGGGGACCGGCGTGAGAATGGGGATGGACCGTCAAGAGGCACAAGGGTTTTCGGATGGGGCTGGTGTGATGGAAAAGTCACCCCACCTTTGGGGGTGGTGATAGTTACAAGGGTGTCAGAAGTCATTGCGCGGGATGCTGAACTGGGTGCATTTTTAAATTGAAGGTAAATTAAGCCTCACTCAGACTGAGTTTGAACAAAGACAAGCTTAGAGAGGAGTCTTTAATTTGGACTATAACCTTGCCTACTGTTTCCACTGAGGGGGCCCTTGAACAAATCACTCAATAGTTCCAAGCCTCAGCTTCTTCAGCTGTGAAACAGAAACAGCAGGCGATTCCCCGTGGTGCCATTGCGTCCAAAACAAGGTGATGACGAGGCCAATCACCCTGTTGACGCCGTATGTGCCGGGGGCTGTTGTAATCGCTTTGCAGAAGTGAATTTATCATATGAGGTCATTTTGAACACTGCAAAGCCCTGTACACATGTAAGTTATGGTATTTCCTGTACCTTAGAGGTGCTTGTTAAATTTTTGAAGACGATAATATCTGCCAAGAAAAGCAAATGTAAAGGATGACAAGCAGCGTTAATACACACCAGACTGCATTTCTCAACCACACAGGGGTGGGGGGTGGGGAGGTGGCCCCCCAGTCCAGGCCCAGTAGGAGAATCTGGATATCCCCCCACCGGCCCTTCCCAGCACTGTCCACAGACTCGTCCTGCAGAGGTGCCAGGGCCTGGACGCCATCCACGTCAGTAACTTTGGGGAAGATTCACAGTGACACTGAGCCCACATTCTTGTACCTGATAAGGCAGATCTGGCCCTTTGTGCAAACAGTCATGGTACACCACGTAGCTAGTAATGATAATTGTTATCGTTACTGTTTTTATCAGGGGTCGTTTGGCAGGTGAGGAACCCAATACCAAGACAGATGGTTCTTTCCCCAAAGTCCCCGTGCTAGCAAGATGTCTTCGCCCCGCCACCACGTCCCTTTCCAATTCTCCGTGGTTTGTGGGGCGGAGTCTCTGGGTTCGGATTCCGAAGAATGGATTCCTAAGGAATCAAGTAACAGGCAGTTCAGAAAACTACCAGAAATTCTAACATGAGTAGATTTATTGATTCCTTTTTTATGGGAGCAGAGAGAGCATTCTGGACTGGGAAGGAGGACATTCCGGGATGGGGGAGGCCTTCCCCGATGTCTTTTTACAGTAAACGCAGATGTTAAATGAACATTTCAAACAATGTGGACTTGGAAAGAAATCATAAGCTGGCAGCCCAGCTGGGCAGCTGGGAAGACAAGGAGCAGGAAGGACTTAGGTTTTTGAGGAGGCCGGGTGTAGGCTGCTGGGGCCCTGCCCCCGACCTCTGTCTTTGCTAAGGGCCTCAAAACTTCTGTGGCCCTACAGTGGCAGGCCTGACAGATGGCCTGGAGCAATCAAGGATGTCATTTTTTTAAATTTTATTTATTCACAAGCTGAGTATTGCTGCGGGGTCCACTACAAAGGGCTACCCTGAGGACAGACAGGCTTTCTCTGCCAACTTGCAAGTGCCACCCACCCTGGTGTGCCTGACCGGAGAGGCGGGCTCCTCCCGGTGCCCCTGCTGTTGAACTGGGGTAGGGGAAAGGGGGAAATCAGGGCAGAGCCAGGTGGTGAGCGGACTTGTCAAGGGATTGGCAGTGCCCCCTCCTCTCTAGACAGCCCTGACCTCAGGCTCCCTTTCTCCTCCCGTAGTGTGCACCAAGGGTCAGGTGGTGAGTGGCCAGTACCGGATGCTGGCGAAGCACGGGGGCTACGTGTGGCTGGAGACGCAGGGGACAGTCATCTACAACCCTCGCAACCTGCAGCCCCAGTGCATCATGTGTGTGAACTACGTTCTGAGGTGAGTGTGAGGGCCAATGGGGGCAGGGTGTGCGGGCCCCGAGCTCCCCAGAGGGTGGCAGGCCCAGGGAAAGCCCAGCCTCTCCAAAGGCTCTTTGTCCGCTCTCTGCAGTGCTGACCCTTACGCCCCAGAGGGCTGCCGTGGGTGTCTCGGGAGCAGTGGGGCACTTGAGGATGTCCCCTTTCCAGTGCTTTTTCTGTCCTTTCCCTTGTCTATCTTCCGTGTCATTCCTCTGACCCACGTGGGGAGGCAGAACAAAGTCATCACTTAATAAGTACTTTTTGAAAGGGGAAAACCACCGTGTGATTTGAGAAAAGCAGACATAACCCCTCGCTCTGTAGCACCTGGAAGGAAAGCTGGATAAAGTCATTGCTGGATAAAGACAAAACCCTTCAGACCGGTGCACGCCATGCAGCATCTGACCACAAAACAGCGTCCCAGACAGGTTCCTCCTCCGAGCGCACTCCGCTCTTGCTCCCTCAGCTCCAAACTGCCGTCTGTGTGTGGTTTTTTACAAAACGGCGACCCAGTGTCGTGCCCATGTGTTTGGCTAAGAGGCTTGGGCATCAGGGTTTCCCTGTGCCTGGGGAGCAACAGGACTTGGCTAGAAAATGTGGAAGGTCTGAAGTGCTCTCTTGTCCCATCAGTGAGATTGAGAAGAACGACGTGGTGTTCTCCATGGACCAGACGGAGTCCCTGTTCAAGCCGCACCTGATGGCCGCGAACAGCATCTTTGACAACAGTGGCGAGGTGACTGTTTCTGAGAAGAGTCACTTCCTGTACACCAAGCTGAAGGAGGAGCCGGAGGAGCTGGCCCAGCTGGCCCCCACTGCAGGAGATGCCATCATTTCTCTGGATTTTGGTGGGTGCTCCTCAGCTGACTGGGGTTGTCGAACCCTCTGGGGTGGGGGAAGTTTCTACCATAACAGGCCCCCCTGACCACAGCCTTTCCTTAACCAGAGATGTCCCTGTTCCTTCCCTGAGTCTCGTAAATTATCTGTTAGTGGACAGACTCTGTGCTGGGCACAAAAGAACAACACACGGAGTGAGACCGTGCAACTGCTGCCCTCGTGAGGTGCTGAACCCGGGGAGGGCTATGGAGGGTCCCTCCTGAGGAGTCACATCTCCGCCACAGGAGGAGGGCAGGAGTCTGAGATGAGATGGGGGACAGCAAGAGCCCCACCCTGTGGCGCTGGCACGGTGTCACAGGAAGGGCGGCTCTCCACCTGCCCCTTTAAAGGACACATTGCTTTTTAGGCAGAGGGCCAAACTGAAATAATGCTGGGCGAAAGCATTCCAGACACGTGGATGGAGAAAAGGCTCAGGTCCAGATTTAGCCCCCACAGTCACTACTTCTTTAAACGTGTGCCGGTCCCACGGGGACACGAGTCCTTATAGCCACAGAAACAGCCTTCAGGCCCTCCTGCTCCCATGCTGGAAGCACTTAATGCCTACCTGGGGGCCCCTCCCTGCCCCGTGTGTCCCTGCGGGTGACCCACAGCCTTGCCATGGCTGCAGAAGGAATAGGCACAGCTGCCGTGCCTGCCCTGGACTGTCTCGGCCCCTGGAGATGTGTTCCTGAGAGGCCAAGTGAGGCCACAACTTCAGAGAGTCGTAGAGGGCTGCCCCGGGACGGCGGCTTTTGCAGCTTCCCTGTTGTGCGGTCGCCCTGAGGCACGCCGCCCAGCTCGCCTCTCACACCTTCTCATCTACATGCTGATCGCTCTTCAGGGAACGGCGGCTCCGAATACATTTAGTGTCTGAAAATTAAATGCTCCTAGAGGGTGTCTTCTTGAAAGGGAGTCTGTTCGTTGACTCAGAGCCCCAGTTAAAGGGCCCTGTGTCCCAGCTAAGCTTCAGAGCCTTCCGGAGGGCCTAGTCCCAGGCATGATTTCCAGACCCTGTGGAGATTTCCCGTGCACCCCTTGGGCTTTCACTGCCCTGGCGGTGAACCCAGTGGTTGTGGGTGTTAACCAAGCCAGACCCTTGTCTCCACAGGGAACCAGAACTTTGAGGAGTCATCAGCCTATGGCGAGACCATCCTGCCCCCCAGCCAGCCATGGGCTGAGGAGTTGAGGAGCCACGGTGCCCAGAGCGAGGCCGGGAGCCTGCCTGCCTTCACCATGCCCCAGGTGGCTGCGCCAGGGAACACCAGCCCCAGCGCCACCAACAGCAGCTGCTCCACGGTGAGCCCCTCTGGAGTGAGGCCACGGAGAGGCGGGCCCCTCCTTCTAACCGCTGCCGGATGGCTGGACAGCCTGGACAGAAATACTGCCCTCCCCCTGCTCAACTTATCCCAGAGCGGGGACACACACCTGCCAAGTACTCGAGCTGTTTTCTTGTTGCCAGTAGCCACCCCATCCCTGTCCCCGCCCAAATAAGTTCCTTGAAGGCAATGGCTGAGTTACACACAGTTTCCAGCCCCTATCCCTGCTCCATCCCAGCTCAGGGCCTAGAACCGTACAGTTCCCTGAGCCCTGCTGGCCACGGCCTTCAGCCCATCTGCTCCTCAAGACAGGCTCATTTTATGAGGAGACTGAAGTTCAGAGAGGTTGATGAATTGACCTAATACACACAGCCCCTAAGGAGTGGCGCCTCTACCAGTGGTTGGGTGGAATGGAGTTGGTCTGTAGGCCCAAGAATGCATTTTTCCTTGCACTTCGGACTTTGGGAAGACTGGTGTCATACCCTCGACATTGTCACTCTCCTTCCTGGTCTCCAGCCCAACAGCCCTGAAGACTATTACACATCTCTGAACGATGATCTGAAGATTGAAGTGATTGAGAAGCTCTTTGCCATGGACACAGAGGCGAAGGACCAGTGCAGCCCCCAGGTAGGCGGCCGTGAAGGAGACCACGGTGGCCATGCCTGCCAGCTGCTGCTGGCGAAGGCCCACGTCTGGTCTTGCAGCCTCACATCTTTGTGGCAGAGACCAGTGGAGATGCTTGGCCAAGGCCATGGTCCCTCACTGGGTGAGGGGGTGGGAAAGTCGAGCCAGTGGAGGCCCCTTCTCCCACTCCCGCCCTCTGCTTTACCTGTGCCAAACCCAGCTCTCCCGCTTTTCCCTCTCACCTGTTCACCTCCTACTGACTCAGGCAGCTTTCTTAGTGCCTGTGAAAACCAAAACTGCAGCTGAATTTTGCTTTAAGGAAGCCCAACATTTAAAAAGGACATCCAGAAGTATAAGATATTTATAAGCATAGGGAACAATTACTTCCTCCTCCACAAACTTAATCACCTTAGGAGTCTTTGAAACACAATTTTATTTCAAGTGCATTTGAAAATGGCATCTGATTCATAAATTTTTATTTACCTGTCACATTTCAGGAAAGCATTTGTTACATAAGGCCAAATGCTCTCGCAAAAGCTGCGTAAACAGGGCTGAGATGGGTGAATGGGTGCATGGTTCGCAAAACCCAAAGGAAAATCATTCATTCCTATTGGTCGTAGCCTGGGTCATTCATTCAAAGCTCCGCCTGTCTCCTTATGCTGCCCCGCCCAAGTTACAGCTCTTCTGCCGATAGCTCCCTGTGCCAGCCCTCCCTTCTCTGCACTCCACTAGGGTTTATTAGCACCTGATCCTAACTGTCTGCTTCTGTCTTTAACCGTTTGTTTCACTGTAATCACGAACACCTTAAGCATATGCCTCCCCACCCACTACACCCCCGTGAGGGTGTCATTCCTGGAAGGAGGAAACTCTTCTCTTCTCTGCGTCTGCTTGGGGTGTTCCCTGTGGTGCCCAGCGCAACCCTGGGAGCCTGAGGGGCCCTCTCTGAGGACCTGCTGACTGCAGCGAAGGCCATGCCTGGGGCCGAGGTCTCTGAGCAGCCTCAGCAGTGCCCAGCATTGGCCGTGTGTCCAGGCCTGTGCAGAGGCCCATGAGGAAGAGGAGGACAACGCTGCCCTCAGCTCTCCAGGAGCCACTGTGTGCAGCACAGGCCTGAGTGTCCCCTGAGGACAGTCACCATGGGCCAGAGGAGGCAGGGACAGCTCTGTGGAAGGGGTGGGGCTTGCCGGGGCCACATGGGCAGGTGGAGTGGAGAGAAGAGAGCGTTTGGATGGGGTGGGGCATGACACCAGCGTGGTGTGTGGAGGGATGTCCACATGCCCACGTGTGGCACAGGCTGGAGAGGCGACGAACTGCACGGAAAGGCTAGGAGTCTGAGTGTCCGGTGGGCCACGGGGAGCCAACCAAGGCATCAGTGCAGGGGGTGCCCCGTCAGGCTGTGCCCAGGATGACTGACTCTGGCGGGGGTTGGGGGGCTGAGGAACCAAGACGGAATAGTGTGTGGGGCAGCGCCAGCTGCTGAGCGCCTTTGCCCTGTGTCTCCTCAGGTGGATTTCAGTGAGCTGGACTTGGAGACGCTGGCGCCCTACATCCCCATGGATGGGGAGGACTTCCAGCTGAGTCCCATCTGCCCGGAGGAGAAGCTCTTACCCGACAACCCGCAGCTGCTCCCCCAGCAGTGCTTCAGCACCATGACAAACATCTTCCAGCCCCTGGCCCCCATGGCTCCTCACGGCCCCTGCCTCCTGGACAAGTACCAGCAGCCACTGGAGAGCAAGAAGATAGAACCTGAGCACCAGCCGCTGTCCTCCATCTTTTACGACAGCGGGAGCAAGCTGTCCCTGCCACCGTGCTGCGGCCAGGCCAGCACTCCGCTCTCTTCTTTGGGGGGCAGATTCAACACACAGTGGCCCCCGGACCCACCATTACACTTCAGGCCCGCAAAGTGGCCTGTCGGAGATCAGCGCACTGAGGCCCTGGGGGCATCGCCGTTGGGGGCCCCCATCACCTCGCCTCAGCTCTCCATGTTCAAAAAGAGGTACGTCGCAGTGGCCCCTGGCCACTTCAGCCGAGGCTGTGCTGAAAAGAGAGGGAACAGATGGGGACCCACAGCGGGGAGACCTGGGGCCCAGAAAGACTCACTGCCCCAGCACCCACCCCCGCCACAGTCATAAGTATTAGTTCAGGGAGGGCCCTCTGAAGGCCCTGAGTTCAGGTGAAGGTACTGAGTGGTGTGGGGCTCCAGACTCCCTCACGGCCACTCTCTTGGGCTTGGCAGGTCTGCAAAGGGCTTTGGGCCTCAAGGCCCGGACGTGATGAGCCCAGCCATGGTTGCCCTCTCCAACAAGCTGAAGCTGAAGCGACAGCTGGAGTACGAGGAGCAAGCCTTCCAAGACATGAGTGGGGTGAGCCATCCCCTGACTGGGGTCGCCTTGGGTTCCCTCCACGGCCCTTGGGGAAGGCTGGGCAGGGAATCGGGGCTGAGAGCAGGCATCTGGGCTTCAGGGAGCTCTCACACACTGGGAGGCTCAGCGTGCCAGCTAGGGGCAGCAGGGAGGGGTGGGGATGTGGCCTTTCAGAGAGACGGAGCGCCCGCCTTACTCTGGGCATCACTGCCCTGAGCCCACCCCACCCCTGACTCAGTTTGAGGACCTGGGTCTCTGGCCCTCTCCCCTCTACATCCGCCCCTCCTGCACCCAGGGGGACCCTTCAGGCAGCAGCCCTTCACATTTGATGTGGAAAAGGATGAAGATTCTCCGGGGCTCCGGAAACTGCCCTTCGATGCCCGACAAGCAGCTGAGTGCGAACATCCCCAATGGTGAGCTACAGGCCTGGCCCTCCTGGGGTTGGGTGGGGGTATTTGCCAGTGGAAGACATGGAGGCTCAGGGGCCCATCTTGGTTCTTCCACTTACCCACCACCTGCCTTACCACCCCACCCTCCACACACCCAACTTCGCCTTTCCAGTCTGGTTCAAATGACAGTCAGAAATCTCTGGGCTTCGAGGCCCCCGGGGCAGCTCTAGTTCTGGTGACTCTGCTGAAGGAAAGAAGGATGCGGGGGCTTCACGGCCCCTCCCCTCCCCCAGGTCAGCACTGCCCTCACTCTCCAACATTGATCTTTCAGATGAGTTCACCCAAAATCCCATGAGGGGCTCAAGTCAGCCTCTGAGACACCTGCCACCGTCACAGCCCCCGTCTGCCATGAACCCCGGGGACAGCGTCAAGAGCAGGCTCCCCCCGCAGTGCTGCGCTTTCCAGTACCAAGACTATAGCCTGCCGTCGGCGCACAAGGCTGCAGGTGGGTGCACTCAGGGGCTGAGGCCTCCCTGCCGGGGTCCGATGTGTGTGGGAGGCGCGAGGGCCCGGAGATGGGCTTCCCAAGGCACAGGTCCCAGCTCAGTGTGAGGGGGGCTTGCTGCCATGAAAGGCTGCCACCTTGAGATGGGTGCGCCCTCCTTCCCAGAAGTGATGCAGCAAGAACTGGAAGGCCACCTGTCTACAGGGTTTGGAAGGAACCTTCCAACGATCAGCTGACATCCAAGGCTCTTTTGATCCAAAGACTTCTCGAGCCTGTGTCTTTACTCAGTTCTTTGTGCCAGCGAATTTCCCAGTGCCCCCCACTGACCTACCGGGGCATCACCCTCAGGCGGGAGCTGAGCTGAGGACATGCATGGAGAACATGCCGCTGGCGGGGGGCTGGGGGTGGCCTGGAAGGCTGTGGGGGAGGTCACCCTGCTGGGCCTCCTGGACTGTCAGTCACCTGATGCCTGCCTTCTACCCTGGGCCTCAGTAGTCTGTTGCCACCTTGCAAAACATAGATGTTGTCACAAAAAGGTCACTACTTAGCATAAACAAGTTTGAGGCAGTGGTGGAACATACCAGACCCCTGACCCAAAAGAGGGAGTTTCCTCAGCACTGTGGCTTGGAGCAAATTGCTGTTCCGTGCTTCAGAGTCCAGGCTTAGGAGCCGCTGGGACAGCCCGGGGCTCAAATTCCAGCTGTTCTCCTTACCAGCTGGAGGGCAGAGCGAGCCACACCTTCAGATGAGAGCTCCGCATTCCGAGTGTTGCGTGCTGGTATAGTTTGTACTCAGTGTGTCATAATCAGCACTGCTGTTCCTGCTGTGAGCCCACACTTTCCCTTGAACCTTACTGATCAGGGGGACTTATTTCTGACAGTATGTAAAAGCAGCGGGGATTAGAAAGGGATAGTGAGCAAGTATCCACTGCGACGGTGGGGGCTTCAGAGAGGCGGGAGACAGGTCCTCATCCACAGGGGGGGAGACGCAGTGGGGGGGTCAGGTGTGGACCGTGGGAAGGGGCACTGCACATACTCCACCAAGGGAAGGGACAGTGGAACCTCGCATACAGGGACCCAGTGAAGGGCCTCCACACCCTCTAGGTACCTGGGTCTGCCTTCCAGGAAAGTGGAGTTTGGGTGCTGTGAGATCCCCTTTTGCCCCTCCCTGGAATGTGTGTATATGTGTGTGCGTGCGTGTGCGTGCACAGTGCATGTGCCTGTAGGTGTGTGCTGTGAGTGCAGGTAGCAGCTAGTTCAGAATTCCCTCCCTCCACGTGGCCCTGTCCCCCCACTGCCAGTGCACAGTGGTCACAGGGCCCCAGGCTCTTACTAATGTCTCCTCCTTCAAGGCCAAGAAGCCTTCGTGGGGGCTCCCTCCACACAACCCTCCCCTAAAACATCCTCTTGCTGCTGTCCGCACCACACACTCTCTTCTTGGGGTTCAGCACCCCACCTAGTGGGATGGGTCCAGAGACAGACACATTCTCTGCTGGGCCCCCTCCGAGCACAGAGTTAGGTCACTCAGGTAAGATGCCACTGAAGAAACAGAGCGATAGTTTCGTGCCCCCGAGTCACGAAAATGGGAAACGCCTCTTGCTTTCTGCACTGAGCCCTTCTCATCCCCGGCAGCCTCTCATGGAATGGAGCCTTTTCCGAATGTTTGATTTCGTTTTTAAAATACAGTACCAACCATTCTTTCAGGTGTGGCAAGCCGGCTGCTCGGGCCCTCGTTTGAGCCCTACCTGCTGCCCGAACTGACCAGATACGACTGTGAGGTGAACGTCCCTGTGCCAGGAAGCTCCACGCTCCTGCAAGGCGGGGAGCTGCTCAGAGCCCTGGACCAGGCCACCTGAACCAGGGCCTCCCACAGGGCAGGACCCCGCGCCGTCCCGCCAGCGACACTCTCTGCGTCTATTTGTGCAGCTAGGGATTTCTAATGCCAACACTTTTTACAAGCTGTCCTTCCCTGGCACACTTGCCCAGGTCACCAAGTAATGGCCTTTGTCTGCAGATGCTCACTTTATTACCTATATTTTTAAATACACAATTGTCTGACCTGTGCTGTACTCTGTCAATGGAAATATTCTTAAATTTTGTAAGACTTCCCTCCCCAACATCAATCACTCCTAATTTATATTACCCATCGGCCTCGCTCTCTCTCTCTCACACAGCATTCATGCTCGCAAGTCTGGGGGATGTGTGCTCCACTGCAGGCAAAGCTTCGCTCCATTTAACTGAGAAGATGCTGTCGTTGTTGCCAAAGAGAAACAAATGAGTTTGCTTTCCAGCTTGGTTTGTGGCCCTCTCTCTTAGTCCTTCTCCTTTCTTCCTCTGAAACTAATCACCATACTGTAAATCTCAGTCTTTTAAGCCAACTCTTCGCTCTAGTTTTCATGACTTTTGGGAAAAAAGAAATGTGAAGGGCGAACTCCAGTGTCTGTGGTTATCTGTGAAAGTTGCAGCGTGGCTTTCCTGAACTGTTCGGTGTTCTCCCCCCCTTTGGTGGATTATTTTTTAATTATTATTATTCAAAACCATAAGTGAGTTTTTTAAAACTTTATACCTGGGTTAAGTGTTTATCATATATATGGGTACTTTGTAATATCTAAAGACTTAGAAACGGAAATGCAATCCTGCTCACACAATCACTTTAAGATTTTTTTAAGCTGTTAATTTTCCTTTTCCTGCTGACACTGCGCAATTCCTCTCTGGTGGCTTTTGCTTTTGGGGTATGCCATAGCGTGACAAACGATCCAAGAAGCGCAATCATTAGGTGGGAGCGCTGCGGGCTATCCTCCCCTCATGTTCTGTGTGCATTGTGTATGTATGTATATATTATTATTGCTGCCAGGAGGGTCTGAGGGCGCATCACGGGCTAGGGGTGTGGGGGTGGGGCGCATTGAAGGGAGAGGAAGCGCTTTAATTTCCCTTAAGGTTTTGTTGCTAGCCCTGCAGGTGCACCGTGCTATGGGACTCTCATGGGCTCTCACGTGGCACATTTGGGTATTTCCAGAACTACCATGAGATGGCTTAGGTGGAATTCATGAAAGTAAGCAAAGGATTCAGAAACGGTGCAGTGAGCCAGTCCATGTCTCCCCAGCCTACCACCTGGAGGTGCATGGAGCTAGACTGAGAGAGGGTACAGAAATGGGGGGCAGCTGACCTGACCGGCCCATCTTGCTGCCCCCTCCTCACCTTGCCCTGCAAGACCAAGGTGCAGTGCCCCTCGCTGGCAAGCAGCAGGCAGGCTGTGGGGACCGCCCCAGCCTCAGGCCCTCCCCCCGGTCTGCCTGGCCCTTGAAGTGACTTGTATAGGTAGGAAGCACTGGAAATGGAGTGTTCTCAGAGCACTTTAACTCCCTGGGTAAGAGGGACGATATCTTCAGTTTTTAAACACCAGTCATTTGGAACTTTTCTGTCATGGGTACAATGAAGAAGTTTCTAGAAACACACACCTGAAGTGCAACAGGCCAAGAATTGGGTAAGCCTGGATGCACTCTGCCAAAAATAAAACCTAAATTTCAAAACACTCTAAGTTATATGAGAAAAACGACCTATTCACTGTGTTGCCCAAATCACGCGTGAGCAGAACAGCTTCGTCCCCCGCACGGCGACAGGGCTTGAAGGGTTAGCGCCAGGACAGTGCCGGCGTCGGTTCCTGTGTGCGCTGCCTCGGCACTGGGGGCATTTCACCCTAGCGGTTTTACTAAAACACTCTGAAAACTATTCCGAGCTTCAATATTAACTTTACCTGTCAACGTAACGATTTCATGTACATTATTCTTTTGTCAAATTCCTACTGACATTATTGCTATATGGGAGCTTAACTTTATAAGGAAATGTATTTTGACACTGATATCTTATTAAAGTATTCTGATCCTACCACTGCTAGTGGTGCTTGTTTCCTGTGGATTTATTGTGGGTTACGCTGGTGTAAAGCAAAGCAGTTTATTCGTTCACCGAACACGGACACCGGCACCGATCTTTGCGAGACGGCTGAGGCCGAAGGACAGGAAGTTGGGGGAAGGAAGAAAGACTAGTGTTAATATCTGGCACCCGCCTGCGACGGGGAAGCCACATTACATCGCCCCTCTTTCTATCTGCCACAGGGCCCTCTCCCTACCCAGTGGGCTGGGGGGGGGGGTGCCAAGGGAAAAAGTCATGGTCCCTGCTTTCAGAAAGTTACCCGAGGCAGTCTGGCCATGCGGGCCTGTGTGTGACACTCCGCACTTCGTGATGACGGGAAGCCTGGGCTTGGCAGGCAGAAAGGACTTCAGTTTGGAGGTGGCAGGGTTCAAGTGGGGACTTCCCAGGTAGGATGTGAGTGGGAAGGGCAAAGAGAAAAGAAACCTCAGCCAGGAAGAGCACAGTGAAAGCCCCAAACTGGATGTGGACATGATGGGTTCCCTAATTCAAATTTTCCCTTTCCGAGTCACGACCCGCTTATGACCAGGCGGCTATCTCCATGGTGCGATCGGGGAGTTGGGGGTGGCGGGGGGCCTGGGACAGACCCAGCAGCTGCCTCCCTCACACTCATCACACACTTCGGTCCTAGAACCAGCCATTCCAGAACCTTGCACTTTGTTCGCTTAACAGTTCGGTCCACGCGGCGCAGTCCCCCTTTTACCGTATAGCTCTCTTGATCCTCAAGCTGAGCGATCCTGCGAGCACCCAATTCACAGAAGAAACAGCCAAATTAAGTGGCATCCACAGGTCGCACCCTATGAATGGAAGAAATGAAACGGAAGCCCAGTCTTAGCCATGCTTCTCACCTCTCACACCACCTTTGCCGGCTGGGGTGAGGGCAGGGAGTTATATTTTAAGCTAGAACTCTGTTTTCATTGCCAAATAGAATGTTCCTGTCTTTATTACTTTAACCTTTACACCTCCTTCGGGTCCTTTTGCTTATTCTCCTCATCTCTTCTCTTCCCAAACTGGGTGCCTGGACCTTCAGCCTGGATTTTCTGGGCCCTGCCCGGCTCCCATTCACATTTGCCTGCTTTCTCGGACTTCCTGAAAACCTCATCTGGTTTTTTTTCTAAAGCCGTTCTGTGAGTGACATCTCAGCTGGGCCTTCAGCAGCAGAGCTGCCTCTGAGCGTTGGCGAGTTCTGGACTCCAATATGGATGAGCCCATCCTGGGACCCAGCAACTCCAGCAGGTGTGGGGCTACAAAGCACCCGTGGCAAGGCCCTTGGCCTTAACCCCCTGCAGACTGTGATTGTGTCCTCCAGCCCCTGGGGGTGGAGGCAGCTACAAGCTCCCAGTTCCCAAGCCCAGCAAGGAGGGTGGGGTTGGGCGGAGGGAATGCACCAAGGCCATTGTCGCGGATGGACTGCAGGAGCTTGATCTCTAAAGCACTCAAGCTCAAGACAAGTTCTTCCTGCTTCCTTCATGTTTTGTCTAGAGTAATCTAGTGAAGATGGTCTTAGGTGCTCCTGATTTCATATTTTACTTTTCAAAATGCGGGTGGTTTAGGAGTAGGTATGCGCCAGCACGGCCAGGTGGGCAGGGACAGAGGTAGAGCCCCTGTGTAGAATTAATAATCATTTAGCCATGGGGGGCTCCTGACTCTAGATAGGTTCTCCCCTAGGCAGGCAAGGCCCAGCAAGGTGAGACACCTTCCCAGCTCTTGCCTTGGTTGGCAGCTGCTGGATGGGAGGTGTCTCCAGGAGGGGGACTCGGACCCAGAGCTGAGGAAGGAGACAGCTGCACCTGGTGGAGAAGCGTCAGCCCTGGTTCCATCTGATCCACACAGGGCAAAATTTACTCTTTCCTGAAGCAGGTCTCTAATGTGCATTTCAGATTGGGGGTGGGGGCTTGAACTGGGGTTTTACTGGAGTTAGAATGTAGGCCCATTGCCTTCACAACATGCAAGATTCAACCATCCACAGCCTGCTCTCCTCAGCCCTCGCCCATCCTCTGCTCTCTGCAAAAAAGAACTTGTATCAGGAGGCCTGTCTGTGTACGAGTGACCAGGCCTATGTAACTTCGCCCTTCCATTCTTGAGGCAGGAGCAGTGCCATAAGACGAGACTGTATGTATTCTCCCAGATTGACTCAGAATGCTGAAAAGGAGGAGGCACATACTACTCCTAATTTCTCAACCAGTACACAGGCATCCCCACACACATGGTCCTCACCTTCCTTCTCCCCCACCAATCCCCCCCCCACCAGCGGCACTGCCATGGCCTTGCAGGTCTCTAGCCTCTTCCTTTTTCTTCCCTTGGGGCACTTTCAGTTCTTGCAAAGTGATCATGATCACAGCGCAACCCACATTGCTTCAAAATGTTCCTCTGAACTCAGTGGCCCCTATGGGAACTGTTTGGCCTCTCTATAACCTTGGTAAGGTCTAAATCAGTTCTTTCACTTCTAGATAGAGCCTCTCTTGGCTTCCCAGGACCCAGGAGAATAGAATTTTGAAGTAGACCCTTGAACAGGTCAGGGGTTAGGGGCACTGACCACCAACACAGTTGAGAATCCACATTGAACTGAAGTCAGGCCTTTGCATACGCAGGTTCCCAACCCTGGATCAAGAACACATACTCCCCCAACCACATGTGTGCACACACACACTCCTGATGAAGTCATGCTCTCCCTCTCCAAGAGCTCGCCAGCTAGTGGAGGAAACAAAACTGACCCTGGATCACTCAGAGCCTTCAAGATGGAGGCCCACGGTCCCCATTTTCCCAGGCAGTCCCAGTCTCAGGTGGTGTGCTTCAATGTTCCCAAGTATGCACTTAACTTGGGCCAAGGACCCCCATCTTGGATTCAGAAAGCAAGAAACTTACAGGTGCAGCCCTCTGTTGCTTTAGGGTAGACTCTGGGTCCTATGGGAGTCCAGAGGAGGCCAGGAGAGATCAGCCTGGGCCTTAGGAGTAGAGAAATCCCCCACCAGAGCTGGGAGGGAAGAGGATTGGAAACGCAGAGTAGGGGGAGGCGGGGGGAAGATCATTCCAGGAGAAGTGGACAAAGGGGACAAAGGCATGAGGCCAGACTAAGCAGCACATGCAGGAAAGCCCAGAGAGCCAGCAGGACAGGGAGCTGGGATGGAGGAAGAAGGCAGCAGGGCAGCCTGGGCACTCACAGCGCAGGCCTAGAGTCAGACAGACCTGGGTTCAAATCCTGGCTCTGCAGCTTCTAGTTGTGTAACACTGGGGAAGCCCCTTAATGTCTGCTTTCACGTGAAGGGAGCATAGCAATAGTCCCTACTTCATAGATTCAAGGCTAAAGATCTCAAGTTGTGCATCAGCAGTAGACAAGTTGGCCCTGACCGGTGTGGCTCAGTGGGTTGGATGTCATCCTGCAAAGCGAAAGGTCACTGGTTCCATTCCTGGTTGGGGCACATACAAGAGGCAACCACTTGATGTTTCTCTCTTACATGGATGTTTCTCTCCCTCTCTTCCTTCCTCCCCCTCTAAATAAATTAAAAAAAAAACAGTAGGTAAGTTGTACTTAATTCCATGAGATTGGATGAAATAGACCTCTGAGATAAGGGCATAGACAAAAGGTAGGATCCTAAGCTAGAGCCCTGGTCCATGAACCTGCTGCTACAAGTCACAGGAGGAGCCAGATGAGGAAAGAGAATTGGCTCTGAGGTTGGGCAACTTGGAGATTATCACTGACCTTGACCGAAGCAGTTGTGGTGGCGAGCTGAAGACAGTAGCTTGGCGGGAGAGGACTGAGGAATGAGCTGGCTGGGGTTGGGGGAGAGAGGCCACTGCAACACACAACACTTTCGAGAGATTTCCCTGGGAAGGGAAGTGGGGAAGTGGAGTGTAGCTGAAGGAAGGGATAAGGGAAGTGTTGTTTCTTTTAAACATTGAAGGAATTTTTATCTTAGAGTAATTTCGGATTTACAGAAAAGTTGCAAGAATTGTATAGAGAGTTCCTGCACCCAGTTCTCTCTATTGCCAACATTACTGTGATAAATAGTAGTGGTTGTAGGAGGAGAGAGGGTTGGGGGGAGGTGGATAGAGGCAATTAGAAGTACAAATTTGCAGTTATAAAATCAGTAAGTCACAGGGATATAATGTACAGCCGAGGGAATATAGTCAATAATATTGTAAAAACTTTGTGCCGTGACAGATAGTTACCAGAATTATTATGATCATTTAGTTGGGTATATAAATGTTGAATAACTATCTTGTATGCCTGAAGCGAATATAATACTGTATATTAACTATATTTTAATTTTTTTAAAAAAAAGCAAATTCTGAGATTTCAAAGATATCTGAAATAATGTAGAGGAGAAGGTCTGAGGAAGTCGGGGACAGAGGACAGTGTCGGAGTTGGAAGGTGGTGGTCCAATGACACTAAGCACAGTGATGGAGGAGAGACGTGTGCTGGGAACCGAAATCACCGAAGGAGGAGCGACCAGAGGCCATGCTTGATAGCTACGAGGAGGAACGAGAAGTTCGATGGCATGAGTGGGAGGGAAAACGGAGAAGTGGTTTGGAAGTGCTATTGAGACGCTAGGAGGATCCCCTTCATTTCCGGCCCTGCCTGGCGCCTGCCTGTAGGAGAGAGAAAGTGGCCTCTCCCTGAGGCCAGCAGGGAGCAGGGCCCACGGCGGAGGGGGGCTCCAGTTTAAAGGGACCGGAAGGCACGCTCAGAAAAGAGGGGGGATCTAGGAGGTGATGACGTCAGAGCTCCAGAGAGGGCAGTGGAAAGATCTGGGGGGCGGGGAGGGGTGGGAGATGGGAGAGAATGAACTGTCCAGGGACAAGGACTAGGTGGTGACAGGTGACCCGGAAGCCTTGGCCTGCCACTGGTGACGAATGTAAAGTGAGAGGAAGAGATGGGGTACAACCCAAGGATCTCTTTGAGGTTCAAGCTGGAGGGCTGGGGCCAGGGCAAGGAGGTACAACAGCTCCTCTGCCATGTATGTGGGACTTGCTAGGCCCCCTTATATCTTACATCACCGGGGGACCTTCACACAAGCGCGCTCATTGAACGTAAGGTGGGTTGTTGCTTTCTAAGGTAGGTGTGGCCAGGGGGTGGCTCACCCTCTCCACCTGCCAGAATCTTGGTTCAACCCCTGTGGGTGGGCCCAGCATTTGCAAGAGCAAAAGAAGACAGCTGCAGTTGGAGGACCCACTGGCCCAAAACAAAGGGATGTTTTCCCATCCTCATTAGCCTGGCTGAGGCAAGGGCAGCTGAGCATGAACACTGACACCATTTTGGGGGCCTTGCTTAAAGGCCACGGCAGGGCTCCAGCTAAAGATTCAAATCCAGATGAGACAGATGACTCAGACTGGGGTCGGCTGGCCCGGAGGGATGTGGGAACCCCAGGGTGTGTGTGTCTGCTCCTGCTGCTGCTTAAACATGGAGAGGCAGCCGTGCTGACCAGGGCAGTCCTGCCATCGGGGTCGGTTAAGCCCGCCACCCCACATATCAACAACCCAAAGGTTCAGCAGCAACTCGGAGCCTTAGTGAACTGCGGGACCTGATCGTTCCACAACACCATGGGCTAGGCAGCAACCCCAATACATTATGTCCCTCTCTGGGCACCGTACTTTCACAGGCATGTAGATGAACAGAAACTTGTTCAACAAAGGTGACTAAAATGGTGGTGGGACATGCAATCGTGTCACAAGAAGTTGAGACAATTTGTCCAGAAAAAAAATAAGATTAGGGGAACTCAAAAGCCCACCTTCCAACATCCACAAAGCACAGTGTGCAGTTTTTCTGGGCGGCCCCACAGGATGGCCCTGGGTCTGCGGGCTCAGAAAAACAGTTCTGCTCCATGCAAGTCTGCTCCAGAGTGAGCCTCACTCCTCCCCTGCTGTGCCAGTGCCAGCTTGCTCGGTAGATCAAGGGAAAGATGGCTTTCCTCTAATCACCAAAGAAAGCTATTTAGAGAATGCTACCTAGCAAAGATAAAGAAAAGCTGTAATTTCAAAAATTGTTCAGATCTTTGTGTAGGTAAAACCTGGCCCGCCCTGGCTGGTGTGGTCAGTGGATTGAGCCCCAGCCTGCCAAACAAAAGGCCGCCCGTTTGATTCCCAGTCAGGGCACATGCCTGGGTTGCGGGCCAGGTCCCCAGCTGGGGTCTTGCAAGAGGCAACCGACCAATGTTTCTCTCACCCTCTTTCTCCCTCTCTCTAAAAATAAATAAAATAAAATAAAAAGAATAGCATTAAAAAAAACCCTGGCCATCAGACATAGGCGGCCCATAGAACCCGGGATGAGCAGGGAGGAACTAACACTATCCCTTAAGCATTATTCTCCGTCAGGGCAGAACAAAGTACAAATTATGTTGAATTCAGGCTTTAAAAATGTATTTCTTAATACGCACATATACTGGACGGTCACTAAGAATTACTGCTTCTCCTTGGGGGAGACGGTGGAGTCACATCTAAAGTCAGTGAGCAAAGCACCTGAGTCAAAATGACCCTTGAGAACCGCCACGGAAGGTGTGACTGGGCTGGAAACTGACACCCACCTCTCAGTCAGCCCAGCACGGCCAGTTTTCCCTCCAGTGTTGGAACAGCTGTGGTTTCTTTGCATGAGCAGCAGATGAAATAGTTGGCTTACATCGAGGGGCCATGTCACAAAGAAAAGGCAGGTCTTTAAACGCGACTACACAGAGCACAAGAGTATGCTCACGCCTTGACGGGGTGTGGTGACAGACACCGAGGAAACATTTGATCCACACCTCCTTCCTCATCCTCCCAGGGACATTTGGTCACTTCCTGGAATGGTCAAGGGGCATAGTTACCCACAGTCAGGGGCAGACACAGATTTTGAGGGACCTGTCAATTGGGCCCGATGTGATAAAAATGGCACTTCACCTCTGTGGTGCTTCATCCCCCAAACCTGTAACACCAATCTAATCACAGGAAAACAGCAGGCAGCCTACGAGATACCTCACCAAAATTGTTCAAAACTGTCCACAGTCATCAACAAGTAAACTTTAATTGTCGCAGTCAAGAGGAGCCTAAAGAGACATGATGATTAAATATGTAATGTGATTTCTTGGGTGGGATAAAAAACATTAGGCTAAAACCAAGGAAATTTGAATAAAGTATGTACTTAGTTAATAAAGATGTATCAGCATTGGTTTATTAATTATAAAAAACATACCATAGAAATGTACGATGTTAATAATGGGGGCTGTGGGCACATAGTAAATGGTAATTCTCTGTTATCCTTGCAATGTTTCTGTAAGTCTAAAACAATTATAAAAAGTAATGTTTAATAAAAATGTCAGATAAACACAAAGAAATGCAGGACAGAATGGAGAAAAAAGAAAAAGGTAGATAAATGAGGAAATCTAAGTGAATATTGACTGTTAAGACAAAATAATTATAATATATTGTAGGGTTAAAATAAACACGAAATTAAGGCAGGTAAACAACAGTACAAGAGGTGGGAAGGATAAATGGCATTAAGTGACTTAGTCTGCATTGTCTAGGAAGTGCTAAATGCAATCATTTAAATTAGACTTCAGTAAGTCAAGGTAATTGGTAGAGCAATCACTAGATAAATGATGTGTAAAATAATGTATAACTAACAAGCTAGTAGAGCAGGAAAATGGAATTGTTAACAAATACATGATTACTCCCAAGGAAGGCAAAAAAGGAGAGAAAAATGAATGTGGAATAAGTGGGACAATGAGAAAACTATAAGATACTAGATTTAAATCTAAATATATCAGTAACTACATAAAATATAAATGGGTTAAACATTTCAATAAATGAAAAATATCACTTCCGGTCAAGATGGAGACATAGGTAGACATACTTTGCCTCCTCGCACAACCACAGAGAGAATTACAACTAAATCTCAAAATGAATAACACCCAGAACTGTCAGAAATCAAACTGTATAGAAGTCTGACAACCAAGAATTTAAAAAAGCCACATTCAAGCAGGTGGGTAGGAGGGGTGGAGAGGTGAGGAAATTTGATGTGGCATGGAGAGGCAGCAGAACAGGTGGTCCCACATTCATGTGTGGCAGATAAAAATCAGGAGGGATATCTTGGGAGCAAGCATTCCCAGCCCCAGGCCAGACTGCACAGCCCAGAGTTCCAGCATCAGGAAGACAAATCCCTATAACTTTGAGCTATAAAACCAGTGGGGGTTGTGGTGGCAGAAGAAACTGCCAGATTTTCAGGAGACTCTGCTTAAAGGGTCCACATTGTCTTAGAATGTACACAAACCCACCCACTCTGGGATTCACCAACAGAGCAACACCTAAAAGGGTGCCAGTCACATATTGGGAGTGGGTAAAGTAACTGGAAATGGGGTGAGTGCCAGACAAACCCCCAGAAGCCAGGCAGCAGCACTGTCCCCTCTCCAAGCCCTCCTCCCACACAGAGTCACAAAGTGGGTAAAGCAGATTACCCCACCCTGATGATGACCTAAGTCTCTGCCCCACACAACTTATAGGTTCTTTTTCTACAAGAAGCCACACTACAAAGACAGGGAGTCATAGCAGCTCTACCTAATACACAGATAAAAACACAGGGAGGCTGCCAAATTGAGGAGACAAAGAAATATGGCCCAAATGAAAGAACAGAACAAAACCCCAGAAAAAGAACTAAACAAAAGAGATATAACCAATATATCAGATGCAGAGTTCAAAACACCGGTGATCAGGATGCTCAAAGACTCATTGAGTATGACAACAACATAAAGGAAGAAATGAAGGTTGCACAAAGTGAAATAATGAAAAATCTACAGGGAACCAACAATAAAGGGGAGGAATCCGGGATGCAAATCAACAATTTGGAACATAAGGAAGAAATATTCAACCAGAACAGCAATATTAAATAAGAATTCAAAAAAAACAGGGATAGCATAAGAATCCTCTGGGGCATCTACAAACATACCAACATCTGAATCACAGGGATGCCGGAAGGAGAAGAGGGAGAGCAAGAAATTGAAAACTTCTTTGAAAAAATAATGAAAGAAAACTTCCCCTTCACCATTTGGTGAAGGAAATAGACATGACATGTAAGTCTAGGAAGCACAGAGAGCCCCAAGCAAGTTGGACCACAACAAGACACATCATAATTAAAATGCCATAAGTTAAAAATAAAGAAAGAATCTTAAAAGCAGCAAGAGAAAAGAAGAGAGTTACTTACAAAGGAGTTTCCTTAAGACTATCAGCTGATTTCTCAAAAGAAATCTTACAGACAAGAAAGGGCTAGAAAAGAGTATTCAAAGTGATGAAAAGCAAGGACATACATCCGAAATTACTTTATCCAGAAAAGCTATCACTTAGAATGGAAGGGCAGGCAAAGGTAAAGCTAAAGGAGTTCATCATCTCCAAGCCATTATCACATGAAATGTTAAAGGGACTTATTTAAGAAAAAAGAAGATCAAAACTGTGAACATTAAAATGACAACAAATTCACAACTATCGACAACTGAATCTTAGAAAGGAAAAAGCTAAGCAAACAACTAGAACAGGAACAGAATCATAAATATGAAGATCATTTGGAAGGTGACAGCTGGGAGGGGGAAAAGGTACAAGGAATAAGAAGCATAATTATTAGGTACAATATAGACAGGGGGATGTTTAGAATAGTATAGGAAATGGAGAAGCCAAAGAACTTACTTGCACAATCCATGGACATGAACTAAGGGGTGGAGGGTGGATTGCTGTAGGGAAGGGGCATACCGGGCAGAGAGGCAAAGGGAGAAAAATTGGGACAACTGTAACAGCATAATCAATAAAATACATTTAAAAAAAAATTTCAGACTGGGTTAAAAAATAAATATAAGCTGCTTGCAGGATATATCCCTTCTAAATAAGAATGCAGACAGGAGAAGGTATACAAGCACAAAATTTAAAAACCCACTGTAGCTTACTAATATCAGACAGGTGGACTTTAAGGAAGAAGTATCACTAAAATAAAGAGGGACATAATAAAAAGTAGCAATGCAACAGGAAGGCATTATAATTAATTCTATATTTGTATGTACCTAATATGCTTTAGAAATTGATATTACTACAAGGAAAAACAGAAAACCTATAATGATAGAAGATTTCAATACATTTCTCAGTGGCTAATAGAACAAGCAGGAAAACAAGTAAGTAAGGATTAAGAAAATAAAAAAATGACCCACAAAATAGGAGAAAATATTTCCAAACCATATATACAGTAAGTGACTAAGATCCAGAATATATGAAGGATATCTACAACTGAATAATTAAAAGAAAAATAACCCAATTAAAAATGGGCAAAATATTTTCAACATTTCTCCAAAGAAGATATATAAATAGCCAAGAAGCAGATAAAAAAGATGCTCTGGGAAAATGCAAATCAATACCACAAAAAGATACCATTTCACATACCATTAGGATGGCTTAAATCTAAAAGATGGACAATAACAAGTGTTGGTGAGGATATGGAGAAACTATAACCCTCTTACGTTTCTAGTAGGAGTGTAAAATGGCACTGCCCTTGTCAAAACACTCTGGCAGGCCTCAAAATGTTAAACATAGAATTACCATATGACCCTGGAATTCCATTCCTACATAATACCTAAGAGAACTGAAAACATATTCACACAAAAACTTATACACAAATGTTTATAATGGCATTATTCACAACAGCCAAAAAGTAGGAACAACTCAAAGGACCATCAATGGATTAATGCATAAACAAGATGTGGTATATCTACACAATGAAACATTATTCAGTCAGATAAATTAATAAAGTACTGATATATGCCACAACATAAATGAACTTTGAAAACATTATGCAGAGTGAAAGATGCCAGACACATATGAAATATCAAGAATACATAAACCCATAGATACAAAAAGTAAATTAGTAGCTTGCCAACAGCTGGAGGAAGTGAGAAATGGGAAGGGTTTCTTCTGGGGTGACGAAATGTTCTGGAATTAGTGGTGATGGATGCACAATTTGGTTAAACACTAAAAACCACTGAATTGTACAATTTAAAAGAGTGACTATTATGGCATGTGAATTATATCTCAATTAAAAAATTAAGTAGATAAAGATATGAGATTGAAGTACTCAATTAATAAGTAAAACCTAATTGACATACATAGAACCCTGTGCCCAAAAACTACAAAATAGACCTTCTTTCAAGTGCACATGGGGGATTTACTAAAATTGGTCATGTGCTAGGCCACAGTATTAGCCCTAAGCAAGCCTTAACACATTTCAAAGCTTTAAAATGACTCAGCTTAGTCCCTGACCACAATCAAATTAAACTAGAAGTCAGTAACCAAATGCAAGTTTAAGAATCACAAGGTGTTGAATTTAAGTAATTCACTTCTAAATTACCCATAGGTGAAAAAACGTCACATTGGAAATTATAATAGAATATACTTTAAGTATTAGTAAAAGCTTCTGGGATTCAGTGAAAGCCGTGCTTGAAGAAAAATTTATACTGTCAATGGATATATTAGAAAAGAAGGAAGGATGAAAACCAGTGATATAAGTATTTATACCAAGAAGTTACAAAACAAACAGAAATTAAACCTAATAGAAAAAAGAAATAATAAAACAACAAATAGGAAACAAAAAATAATATAGAAAACAAATGCAAAATAGAGAAAAATCAACAAACTCAAAGTTAGTTCTTTGAAAGAGTAATAAAATTGGTAAATACCTTGCAAGATGTAACAGGAAAAAGTGAACAAATTACTAATATCAGAAATTAAAATTAAAGAATATCAAAGAATATTAGAAAAAGCTTTATGCCATTAAACTAGATGAAATAGACTCTCTGAAAAATCAAACTTATTAAGACTGATACAAGAAGAAATAGAAAATATGAAATTCCATTCTTTTAAAAATTGAATCCTTAAATAAAACTCCCCTATTAGGAAAATTTGTCCCAGATGGCTTCACCATTACATTCTCTAAAATGTTTGAGGAAAATCACTTTCTCAGATATATTTAACAAATAGATTTAAAAAGAACACTTTGAGCTCGTTTATGAGGCCAACATACCCTTGATACCAAAGCCTAGCAAACATTTAACAAGAAAAAGAATTTACAGAAGGCCAATCTCTCTCACAGGCATCTATTCAAATATCTTCAACAAAATATTACCCAATCAAATCCAGTAATACATGGAAAGGAAAACGTACTGTGTGTGAGCTGGGTTTATTAAAGGAATTCAAAGCTGGTTTAACAATGAACAGTTGATTGATGTAATTTTCCATATTAACAGAATAAAGAAAAAAATCAATAAGTATAGAAAAGATACTTGATAAAATCTGAAATGCATTATTTAAAAAACTACTCTTAGCACACTAGCAAGTGACTTCTTCACTCTGATAAAGGGCATTTATTAAAAATTTGCAACAAACATTACATTTAATGGTAAAAACTAACACTTATACTAATACAAGATTCCTTCTGAGAGAAACAACATAAAGATGCCAACTATTATCACTTCTATTCAACACTATACTAGAGGACCTAGCCAGTGAAATAAAAGAAGAAAATACATAAATGTCATGAGGATTACAAAGAAAAAAATGGCAATTACATATAGTCTACGTGATTGTGTGGAGTATCAGTAATGTAGTGAGTCAATAGGAATATACAAAAGGATCTTCAGATAAAATTTTAAGGTTTATAGTAAGTTAAGTGAAATTGCTGAATTCAAAGATAAGGTACAAAATCAACTGTATTTTGCTCTGGCTGGTGTGTCTCAGTGGATTGAGCACTGGCCTATGAACCAAAGGGTTGCCGGTTCAATTCCCAGTCAGGGCACATGCCTGGGTCGTGGGCCAAGTCCCCAGTTGGGGGTGTGTGAGAGGCAATTACACATTGACGTTTCTCTCCCTCTCTTTCTCCCTCTCTTCCCCTCTCTCTAAAAATAAATAAATAAAATCATTTTTTTAAAGAGACTTAAAAAATCAACTGTATTTTTATATAACAACAAATAACTGAAAAGTCACATTTTTAAATGATAATATGTATGATTTCAATAAAAAATATCTAAAAATAGATCTAGAAGATGTATAAGACTGCTAAATATAAAACTTCAAAAAATATTGAGAAAAAGTACAAAGATAAATGAAGGGCTACCCCATATTCACGGATTAGAAAAGTCAACACATCTAAGATGTCTATTTTTCTTACATTTGGCTATATATTAAATGCAATCCCAATCAGTTTAGTTTGTGTGGATAAGTGTGTTTGAAGTCTGAAAAACATATTCCAAAATTTATGTGGAAATTCTAAGAGCCAAGAGTATCCAAAACAATACTGAAGAAGAACAAAGCTGTAGGGTTTATATAACTAGATATTAAACCTTATTTTTAAATCACAAAAATTATGATAGCGTGGTATTCCATAAGGACAGACAAATGACAAATAGAACAATAAAAAAAATACAGCCCAGAAATGGACCCACTCACATATGGGCACTCACTCACTGCAGGGCAATGAGTGTGCTTTCAATGAATGTGTGAAGTCAACAGGATCTGGGAAAAAATTATTCTTGGGTCCTCCTTCATACAAAACATAAAATTTCCAGATGGAATCAAAATCTAAATGTGAGCAATAAAGTTTCTAGAAGATAATATAGAAAAATATCCTCACAACCTCAAAGTAGGCAAGACTTAAAGACTTTTTAAACATGAAAAGGCAATCCCCAGAGTGGGAGACAATATTTGCAATATTTATACCTGACAAATAATTATGTTGAAGATAACTCCTCAAATCAATTAAGAATCCAACAGAAAAATGAATAAAAGACTTGAGTAGACACTTCACCAAAGTTTTTATGTCCAATAAAAATATAAAACGGAGCTCAAACTCAACAGTCATCGGGACAATGAAAGTTAAAACCACAACGAGGAATCACACACCCACCAAATGGCCCGAGTGGCAAACTGTCAGCCCCGAGCCCTGGAGAGGACGCAAGGAGCAGGGGCTCCGCACAGCACCGGGGGGAGTGCAGACAGGTTCAGCCACTTAGGGAAACGGAACAGAAGCCTACTCTTTCACCCGGCTATTCTACTCATAGAGATACCCAGGAGAAAGGAATGCATCTGTCCTGCAAGGCAGGTAGAAGTACATACACAGCAGTGTGACTTCCAATGGCCCCAGACCAAAAATGACCCAAATTCTATCACCAGTAGAATGGACAAATAAGTGGTGATATATTCAAAAATAGAATATGCCTCCGCAATGAAAAGGAATGAACTATTGCCACAGTAAAAACATGGATGAATATCATAAATGCTGAGGGTTAGAAAGCAGAGCAATGGAATACAAACCATATCATTCCATGCAGAAATTTAGTACAGGCAAAACTAGCCTTTGGTATTAAAGGTCAGATATTAATCATCTTTGGGCAGAGTGGTGAGTAGTAAGGAGAAAGCACAGGGGGCCTTCTAGGTTACTGTAAAATATTCTCTTTCTGCCACAGGGAAATAGCCTGTTTCTAATTAGAAAACAAACTGGAGTTTGGATTGGCTGTTTTCTTATCTCAGAAACTTTCTACAGAATGACTTTCGTCCCCCTGACTGGCTTTGTAAGCTTTCCTATATTTGAATGAGTATTTTTACACATTTTAACTTAAAAAAAATAAATTGAAATAAAGCAAAAAAAAATATTCTCTTTCTGACACAGAAGGTAGTTGTACAGGTGTGTTTCACTTTGAGGGAATTCATCTAACTATATACTTAAGATTTACGTGCTTTACTGCTTGAATTCTATACCTCGATAATATTTTATCAACTGGAAAAAACTTTCACAAACGCCACTGCTGCGTGCGGGGAACGGGCACTCTACGTTGTGGGTAGGAGGATAAATTGTAAATGTATTCGAAAGGCAATTTGGTCATTTTCATACAAATTGAAATGCCACGTATATCTTTTGAACTTACTGGCTTTTTACAGTTTTACACACACCCGCACACACAAATACACGCATGAGGACAGTCACCGCAGCAGATGTTTATGCCTAAATGTCAGGAGCGGGGGGATGGTTTGATCGGGTATTGGGGCAGCTCAATAACAGGTACCAGGGTTGAAAACAAACAAATGTTGACGCAGTCTGGCCCGCATCCTCAGGCCTCACTCTAGGCTTACCCGCCCTGGAACGTCCCTGGGAGGACATACCAGGGACGAGCAGCAGTGGCCGCCTCTGCGGCTGGGCACCGGCAGAAGAACCGCCAGGTGGGAGGGCAGTCACCTGGTGGTACCTTTTCAATTTGGTACCATGCCAGAGTGTCAACTCATTAATCCAAAAGAGATGTGGGCTTTGCCTCACGGTGGCGTCCAGGAGTGAAAGCTCCCTGAGAAGGGCGCCAGAGGAGGGCAGGGTCCCAGCGGCCATCCAGCCCCACCCTTCGCCGGGCATCACCAGGGGACTGAGGGACCCGTGGTCCACATTGCCTCAGGCTGTAAAGTCCATTACCTGGGAGACACCACGACCTTCCCCCATGTGCAGATGAAGCCGTCAGATAGAAACAAAAGCCCCAGGGAACGTGCAGCAGGGCTTCTGGGTGAGGACGCAGGTGACAGGGCAGACAGAGAAGGCTGTCACCAAGGGCCCTTCGTGGCATCCTGGGCAGACCGAAGGTGGGGAAGCTGGAGCAAACCACTGACAACATTCTCCTGCTTCAAAGGAGGCTTGACATGGAAGAGGTGGTTGAACCTCCAGTTGCTCTTTTAACTGAAGCTTAGTTTCCACACCCATCCACCCATTCAATCCAGCCAGCCAGCCAGCAGGCAGTGCCTCTGCCTGCCTCACAGGCACTGGGCTCTGGGCCCAGCACAAGGAACAGTCACAAACACGGTCCTTGCAGAGTTCGTGAGTTATAGCACACACCGGTCCAGCTTAAGTGGTGGTGATGTGACCGCCAACGAAGCTTTGCTTCCATGTTCTGTTGTAGTTTGATGAAATGTGAATGCAGCATTAAAGCATACTGTTGGTCTCTGTGCTCCTTTGAAATTATATTTTCAATTAACCCCCTTGTGGTATAATTGAAGTACCATAAATTGCACGTATTTAAAGTGCACGGGTTGACTGGTTTGGGCATACATTTACAAAACCATCATCAAAACAGCAAATGCTTCCATCACCCCCCAAATCTCCTTCCTCCCATCCCCATCTCCAGGCAACTACTGTTCTAAAGGAAGTTTTTGTGGAAATAAGAAAGTCTGCTATGACCTTGCTATGTTCCTAGTAGGGCAGGAGTGAGGGAGGGTAAAGAAATGTCAGGAATGAGGGTAAATGTAGAGAGAGCATTGGCCAAAAGAATTCTGAGAAATGGAATTAGGAGAATTACAAGAACCAAGTATTGGTATTTCACCCTCCCAGCAAACTTAAAGGAAAGGCACTGTATAATTATCCTCCTTTCATGAGTGAAGACCTGAGCCTCACTGCAGGCTGGCAGCTTTCGGGGGTGGGGAGACTGGGTGGAGGGTGGGGTGAAGGGACTGAGCAAAAAAGGAAAACACCTTATGGACGGAGGCAACGGTGGTGATTGCAGAGGGAGAGAGGTGGGGGCGGGCGGTAGAGGAAGGTAAAGGTGGGCACCAGGGGATAAATGGTGACGGACAGAGACTCGACTTGGGGTGATGAACACACAGTAGTACAGTGACAGATGTGTTGCAGAACTGTGCACCTGAAACTACCATAATTTTGTTAACCAGTATCACCTCAATAAATTCAATAAAAAGGAGGGAAAAAAAGAGTCGGTCCAAGGTCACTCAGGTAGTAAGCGGCAAAGCTGGAGCTCAGTTAGTTGGCCTGGGTCCACAGCCCACGCGTGCTCAGCTTCTCTCCTGACCCTACGGCCACCACCAGGACTAACTGAACTCTCCGGGGGCCCCAACTGGGCCCTGGGGTGGCTGCCTTGTGTGACTGAGCCCGGCTCTGAGTCTTAGCACCCCTCCCATTGTCAAGAAGGGAGCTGGCAGGGCCCAGGGGCTGAGAACACTAATGTCCCAACTCATCTGTGACCTGGACAGATCTGGGTGTCTGAGGCTGCCCCACCTCTGCAGGGGCACTTCCGAGGGACTCCCCAAGCTTCAGCACTCTGAAGGAGGTTTCGTGTTGGGGATATTTTAATGCCAACTAAAACCAGCAGAGCAACACGCACACACACGAAACGTTTTGCCTTTGAAAAATTATAAAGCAATGTGTAAACACTTTACAATTCTCTCCCTGCCCCCCACCCATCACTTGGGATCTGAGGGTCAAGCAGGGGCTAAGGGATGGTGAGGAAGTCAGGGATCAAGGGAGGGGGACGTGAGGTGGGGATGAGATGGCCGAGAGGGACATTATGCTTGGTACCTTAAAAACTAACCAATGAGTTTACATGTGGACAGGGCCATTTTGACACACCCACACCAAACTGCTATATCTAGGTGGTTGACAGACTGTTCCAAGGCCTCTCCAAGCTTCAGCTTCCACAGGAAGTACGCAGTAGAGGTTGCAGGAAGCATCTGGAAACAAAACATGTTTGAAGAGGGAAGGCTTCCTGGAGGAAGAGCCCACAATGCCAAAGCTCACAGACCTCAGTTCCTTCCGGGGTGGGCATCCCTTGTGACGGGACAAACCAAAGGGAAGAAGTGTGTCTCAGATCTTGAGTGGTGGTGTGAGAGCTACCAGACCTCTAGGGGACGGACACCTGGGGCGGGCACACTGATTCCTGACTCAGTTTCCTCCTCTGCACCAAGGCTGTGATCCTCAGCTCTCGGGTCTGCGGACTGAGTGGGAAGCGCACCCAGCACGCACAGGAGCTCCTTCCATGGTGGGCCCCTGCTGCCCCACTGCCACCCCATCAGCACCCCTGGAGCACGGGCTGTCGGACCGCAGGAAGTCTCTGGGTGCTCTGGGAACTCTGCATTGGCCTCAAAGTCCCCTGGCTGGCCCCTGACTCACAGTTTTGGTTTCAGAACGAACACTTTGCGAGAAAGACATTTCCTTTATTCTGCATATGGATTCCTTGATTACAATCATGTGGGGACAGGATGGCCCCTAGTTCTGCATTTGGATTCCTTGCTACTGTTTGTGTCACTGGAGAGAAGGCAGCTGGGATGGCAGAGGGATGTCCCCACGGGACCCATTGCTGCTCTGCCTCCGGCCCTCAGCCCCACACTCTCCTCCACTCTGTGCTCCGGCTGGCTGGGCAAGATCTGACCACCAAGCCTTCTCCTCCCGAACCAGAGAGACCAGAAAAGCAGAGCTCTTCCCAAGCCGACTGGCTCCTTGTGGCTCCTCTGCCATTGCCAGACCCTGCCAAGAACTGAGCACGAGGACATCACAGGCAAGGGAGAGCGATGCTTCAAACCGAGGAAGAGAGGGAGGCTGGGCGGGGCTTCTTGGAAGAAGCAAGTCACTCACTCGGCTCTTTAGTTTTTAATAAATACGTAGTAGGCACCCAGCAAGTGCCAAGCACTGTGGGCAACAGGGGTATGGAAATGAATAGAACATGGCCTTTTGCCTCCAGAGGGTCACAGGAGAAAGCAACAAGACAGACACTGTGACAAATGAACAGTAGTCACCAGCACAAAATGGGAAGCAACAAATGGCCTGGAGAGGCTGGGGGTGGGGGTGGGGGGCTTCATGGGAAGGCAGTGCCCGTGGGGGTCCTGACATGGGCTGTAGTGGTCAGGCACAAGCTCTAGAGTTGAGTGTGTGGGTTTGCACCTCAGCTTTCCCAGTTACTAATTCTACAAGTTTGGTCAACTTATTAACTTCTCTGTGGCTCAGTTTCCTCATTCTGTCAACGGCAACTATTTCATAAGGTTGTTGAAAAGGGTAAATGAATCCATACCCGTAGAGCTCATTTGGAACAGTGTTGGCTATTAGAGTCTGTAGTTATTGATACTATTGGCGTGAGCAGAAGCAGGAGCTTAGCTGGTGAGGAAGGGTCTAGGAAAGGTGCTTCTGGAAGCAGGAATGGCAGGAACAGAGGCAAGGAAGTCTAGGCATGTGCTGGGCCACGGCATGGTCGCTGCATGGCGGCACGCGGTGAAATGAGGCCAGAAAGGTAAGCGGAGGTCTGATGCTGCCAGGCCGTGTGCACTGCAGAGCGTGGGCTTGGTCCTGCGCTGACTGAGCGGGCTGGGGGCCTTCCTGTAAGTGGGGACCGGATTGGGTGGGGGGGATCGTAGGGCTGCCAGACTGGAAGAAGTGAGAGTGGAGGTGAGGAGCCCGGTGGGCAGCCCACTGTGAGAGCAGAGAGCAATAAAGAGCTCCTAACGAACACAGTGGCAGCCGGGTGGGGGAGAGGCAGTGAGTTCCTGGGGTCTGGAGGTAATGGGATGAGGATGAGGAACAGGCAGAGTCCCAGATGACCTGGGTCATCATAGAGTCACTAGCCAGGACAAGGAAGACTGGTACAGGGGTGGGTTTGGAGGGGGGGAGGGTAAAGAAGAGAAATAACGAAATAATAGGTTCTGAGTACCGATGTGGGAGCTTTATATAAATTATTTCATTTAAATCACACGTTGCCCTTTGAGAAGGATTGCTGTTATTATCCACATTCACAGCTGAGAAAATCAAGGCATAGAATGATTGAATGCTTGTATCAGAGCCATGGTGTGGTTTTTAGAACCCGCATTATGAACCCCTCTGCTCCACGGTGACCTGGAGGTGCTGTTTGCCTGTCTATTGCTTAGCAGAAGTGAGGTGGAGTTAGAGCCATGGAGGATGACAGAGCGTAGGAGAGGGAGGAGGGAGAAGGGCAACAGCCTAACCTAGAGACAAGGTTCTGAAATGCCGGGAGTCCTAGGGAAGCAGCCAGGCAGCTGCCCGGGAGGATCCAGAAGGCACCCTCCTTTCCCTTCTCTCCAGCCCGCTGTGGGGAATCAGCCCTAGGACTGGGTCTCTTGCCCTGGGGGTCCTTCGCATAATCCCAGAGAGCACACAGGCAGACTGACCTTCTCCCAGAGCCTGGGACCAGTTACATAACCTCCCTGAGCGGTGAGGCAAGCCTAGCATTAGCTTCCTCCCCCAGGGGCACTGGGAGGGGAGGGCTGCAAGGATGAGGCTCAGCTTTTGGAGACAAACTGAGTACTCTAAGTGGAGGTATGCCAACCCACTCTGGGCTGTTGTGAGGTCCGATTTTGTCTCCCGGTCCATGTGCAGACAGGGCTGAGATTCTGTTGACAAGAGCTTCTCAAGGTGTTCACCTCGGCCTCAGCAGCCACTGGCTCAGGCTGCATTTGGGTGTGTCATTGGCTCAAGTGAGCGCTTGCGCTGTTCACGCTCACACTCTCTCTCCCCTCCCGCTCCCCCCGCCACCACCCCCCCCCACCAGCCACACACACACACTGCTCCTCCCCAATCCCAGCCAAATTCTCCTGATTTCTCTGGACATCTATCTAGCTAAGAGTTGTCAGTCAAGAAGAGCCTCACCTCGTTCAATAATTCACATAATGAGCTTCATAAATTTCTGGAGGGTGTTCCAAGTTCTGAGATTTCCACAGCACTTTCACCAGTGGGAGAAGTTGAGGATAAGAAAAGAGGGAGCGTGAGAGCCAAAGTTGGGGGGAGGCAACATTGCACCCACCCTCGATTGACACCCCTCCTCCACCCTGTTTCCAGTTCACACAGTGCCAACGTTCGGCCCCAGAGTGGTGACAGAAAAGAGAGAAACTATACACAGAGAAGTGGCAACCATGAACACAGACTGTGTGTCCTCAAAGGGACCTGCAAATCATTCACTAGTCCTACTCTCTCATTTACAGGTGAAGAAACTATTTGTCCCATGACCAGCTAGGGACATGGTGCAGGGCCCTCAATGTCCACTCAGTCCCTACTTTACACAGGCTCCAGACAGGGACTGGGAGAGGCTCGCATTAAAATGCCCACGAGCGTAACCCAACATCTGCTTCTGGAGACTCCCCAGTGCTCACACCCCAGCCCCTCCTCAGGGCTCCGTAGGCTGCGCAGCACGGCCCACGCCAGTTTCCCTCATCTCCAAGTTTTAGGTGCAGCTGTGAGCCCTGCATGTCGCAGAGACCTGGGAAGATCTGGACTTGCCCAGGGTGCTGGAGCCCGTAGGACACTGGAAACAATGCTACTGCGATGTCTAGACGAGGTGGGCTCTTTGCAGGGTGGGCTCGTTCCCATTCCCTCGCAAACGCCTGGGCAGCCATGAATCTCCCAGGAGCACCTGCTTTATGCCTGGCAGACCAAGAAATTACACGTTTGGGCAGCTAATTTCTCCAAGTCCTTATTTCTGCCAGGCGGAAAAATGAACAGCCCAAAGTGGGCAAGAAGAAATAAAGCTAAGCATTCTCATGCCCCAGATTTAAAATAAAAGAAATATGTCTACCGTGCAAATAACAAATAGACCAACTCTACTTCCCAGCCAAATATTGATATTTCCTTTAAATTTGGGGCTAAAATATCCACGCTTGGGCAGGGAGAGACTTCTGGTTTTGGCCAAAAGCTATCCTAAGTCATATATAGCCATTAAAACTATGATTTTCAAATAAAGACTACAGATTTAGAGTGACTTTCTGAGTCCAAAGTTATTTTGACTTTTCATAAAACAAATCGTGACACCAGCGCATCACCACACTGTGTTCACAATAGCATCCAAAATAGTTGTACTACCTTTAATTTTTTTTCAACTGATTTATAACTATATAATTTATCATTTATAATTAAACAAATAATATTTCATTATTCATATGTGTACGTACATAGGATTTTTAAGCAGCCATACAAATAGACAAGAATGAACCAGCTATTGTCACGTGTATGGCAGACAATGTGCAAGGTACCCTTTCCTGGAATTCTCTAACTGCATGTGGGTTGCATGAATCTCCCGAGAAGCCTGTGATCTGAATCAGGTAGACCAAGCTCAATAAAAGATAACATGGCACACAACCCACAGCTTTAAAAGTTGTCAGTCACATAGTCCAGATGGTCTCTTTCTTCAGTTGCGGCCAGCAGCTCTGCCCAATACTGTACCTGGTTCCAGTCCAGAATAAAACACCCCCATTTTTACTACCCTTGGCCTGACTTTCCCCCAAGGTGTGACAATGTATTCTAAAGTGGCAGAGCTGTGCCTGGAGCCTGCCTGCACGTCTTGTAAAACACGGGACCAAGAGGCTCCAATTAAAATTCATCGCACAGAAGCTGACACTCGTTTCAGAAGCAATACTCGGTCAGCTCTCTTGGGTGAGCTGAGCAGGTCGAGAGGTGCCTTCCCTAACAGGGACAAGGTAGCACCAGATGGAATTGCCTAGAGAGACAATAAAGGCAAGGAGAGACTGGATCCCAACATTCTGAGAGGCTCTTGTTTTATTAATCCTCACCCAAAGATATATTTACTGATTTTAGTGAGAGAGGATGTCGGGGGCAGGGGAAGGGCAGAGAGAGAGAGAGAGAGAGAGAGAGAGGCATCGATCGATTGCCTCCTGTATGCACCCCAGCCGAGGACTGAACCTACAACCTCAGTACATGTTCTGACAGGGGACTGAACCCATAACCTTGTGGTGCACAGGACGGTGCTCCAACCAACTGAGCCACCCAGCCAGGGCTCTGAATGGCTCTGAAATGGCTTATGGGGCAAGACCCCTTCTCAAGGTGATGTCATATTTACTAACAAGTAAAAGGGGACCAATTGGAGAATGATCTGGGTTCTAATGATGTGGAGCAGCTGACCTTGATGTGTGCCATGAGATGAAAAAGGCTGAAATCTCACGTGATTCATTCACCACTGTATTCGCAGGATCTGGAACAGGGCCTACTGCACAGTACACAATCAGCCAACACAGAGTAAATCTCATGGCATAGTAAGTCCCATATGAATTTATTGCCCCTACAGTTTTAGGAGCAATGATAATTTTTAAACAGGCTTTGGCTTGAATTACAGTATGCTTCTTAGAGTATTTTGCTAAGCTTGAGACAATTCATTATAGCAAGTAGAAAGGCAATATCCACTGAGCTCAAAAGAGAGTTGAACTTCTTATTCTGACCGAGACAAAGTAATATGGACTAGATTTACCCTCCTGGCTTCAACAATGACAACGGCAGCAGCAGCAAAAAAACTGGGGGAGAAAAGACACAACAGTTTGCAGACTTTGGCTATTGGGTAATGCAGGACAGGGATCCCTGAGCGATAAGGAACAAGGTGAGCACCACTGTCGCCCCAGCTGGCTGCTGGAGAGCACTTACAGGCCACGGGGTGGGGTGGGGCAACCAGGCAGAGTCTGACGGTCTGAGCTGAGGCAACAGAGCTGGGAGTCTGGTGAGTCCAGGGGAACTAGAGTTCTCAGGCAGAGAACTGGAGAAGAGAGAGCTGCCCAAGGGATGATGGGAGGGGAAGACCCACAGATCTGCAGAGGGTCCTCTGAGAGTATTTGGCTGTGAAGGAATCAAAAAGAGAGGGGTAAAATCACTGGTGCTTAGAAAGGCTGGGAGGAATCTGCATTCCCATCAGTCATAATAGAAAACCTCCTAACTCCAGGCAGATCAGGTAGATGACCCTAGACAAAAGGTTTTGATCCCTTCCTAACTGAAAGCAGGCCTCAGTAGTATCAAACTATTTCTAAATAATGTCATTGCATCCCAGAATAAAATGTAAGGGTATTTATAGGAATTCAAGAATATCCAGCACCCAAAAAGGTAAAACTCATAATGTTTGGCATCTGAAGTAACAGGAAAGTATAACTCATACGAGGGGCAGGGGACAACCAATAAATAGAAATAGATATGAAAGTAACAAAAACAATAAAAATTAGTAGGTAAAACTAATATTAAAACGGTTAGTATAACTATATTCCAGATGTTCGGGAAGGCAGAGCAAAGATTGACTATGTTAAGTAGAGGCATGGAAAATGGAAAAAAAAAAAAAAGACCCAAATCAAACTCTAAAAATAAAAATTTCGGTGCCTGAAATAAAAATAAACACTAAGTAGGATTAACAGTAAATTAGACATTGTCAAAGATTTGTGAGCTTGACATAACAATAGAAAGTGCCCAAAATGAAACAGAAGGAAAAAAAACAAAAACAACAATCACCAGAGCATCAGTGGACCGAGCGAATAAAATTCCTGCACTGGAGAGGGGGAGGAAGGACAGAAATACTATTTGAAGAAAGAATGGCCCAAACTTTCCCAAAACGATGCAAACTATAAGTCCAAAGACACAGAAAGCTCAACAAACCCTAAGCAGAACAAAAATGAAGAAGAGTCCGCCAAAGAATATTATAAACAACGACATAAAACTAGTAAGACAGAGAAAACCTTAAAACCAGGCAGACAAAAAAAAGGTATACTATATAGAGTAATAAACCTAGGAATTACATCAGAATTTTCACCAGAAACAATACCAGCCAGAAATCAGTGAAATGCTAATCTTTCAAAAACAAATACAAAGTAAAGACTTTCTCAGTTTACAAAAGCTGCAAAAATTCATCTGCAGCAGATCTGCATTACAAAAAAAATGTTAATCGAAGTCTTTTAGGCAAAAGAAAAATATACCAAACACACAGAGAAATAAAGGATTAATATGTGGGTGAATATTTAAAAGTTTATTTCATGTTTTGCGTCTCTAAAACATAATTAAATATTTAAAGCAAAAGTAACAGCAATGCGTTCTGAGGCTTACAACTTAGGTAGAGCTGAACCGTCTGACAACAGAACCGAGGTCAGGAGGAAGGAAATGCAACCGTTGTCAGTTTTTTATATCACAGTACTAAAGGGCTATTATTAGAAAAGAGGAAATGTCTGAACTCAGTGATCTCAGCTCAAAAATTAGAAAAAGGAAGAAAAAATTAAACCCAAGTAAATAGAATAAAAAATTAGAGCAGAAATATATAAAATAAGAAAAACAAAAACCAAAGAGAAAAGCCATGAAACCAAAAGCTGATTCTTAGAGATCAACAGAATTGATAAACTCTTAGCCAAATGAATCAGGAATAAAAGAGCAAAGACATGGATTGCCAATATCAGGAATGAGAGGTGACATCACTACAGACGCTACACATACCAAGAGGATAATAAATGAATATGATGAACAATTTCTTGCCAATAAGTTCAAAAGCTTATATGAAATGGACATATTCCTTAAATGATATAAAATAACTAGACCTGATTCAAGAAGAAATAAAAACCCAAAATAGCTTTATATCTTTTAAAGAAATCTCCAGGCCCCAATGGCTTTCTTAATTCTACCAAGCATTTAAAAAATAAATAACATCAATTCTACACAAAATTTTTCTTATAATTGAAGAGAAGGGAATACTTCCCAATTCATTTTTGAATCCAGCGTTATCCTCATACATAAACTAGATAGACACTCAAGTAAACAAAATCATAGATCAGTATCCCTCATAAATACAGGTGTAAAAATTCTTCCAAAAACCGTCAGCAAATTGAATCCAATGGTACATATAAAAAATAATACATAATAACTAAGTGGTGGTGTTTGTCTCAAGGATGCAAGGTTGGCTTAACATTTGAAATTCAATCAATATAATACATTACTTTAACACATCAAAAAAACTCCATATACTCATATCAATAGACACAGAAAAAGCACTGGATAAAATTAAACATACATTCTTGATTTTGGAACTCTCAGCAAACTAGTAGTAGAAGAGAACTTTCTTAAACTGGTATAGGGCACCTACAAAAACCTACAGCTAACAACTAACTTAATGGAAAAAGATTGAATAATTTTTCCCTAAGATTACAAATAATGCAAAGTTTACCGCTCTTACCACTTCTAATCAGCATTGTACTAGAGGTGTTAGCCAATGCAATAAGGCAACAACAAAAAATAAGTGAGTCATCCAGACTGCAAAGGGGGAAGTAAAACTTTATTTACAGATGACATAATTATCTCAGTGGAAAATCCTAAGGAGTCCACAGAAAAGCTGCTAGTCCTAATAGATAAATTTAGCAAGATTGTAGGGTAGAAGGTCAACACCCAAGAAAAATCTGTTGTACTTTTATATACTAGCCATCAACAATTATAAAATTTTTTAAATATTTAATTCATCAAAAATATGAAGCACTTAGGAAAATATTTGACAAAAGATGTTAATAAAAATTAAACAATGGCAGGCATGCTGAAAAATAGTAAAGTATGCCTAAATAAAGAGACATAGCATGTTCATAAACTGGAAGATTCAACATTAGTTATATGTCAAGTCTCCAAAATTTGACTTGCAGAGTCAATGCAATTCCAGTTAAAATTCCAGCTTGCTTTCTTATAGAAATTTAGTTGAATGTAAAATTCAAGTGGTTACACAAACAATCTGAAAACTAGGGGCAAAGTTTGAGTACATATGTGACCCAACTTCAAGGCATCATTAAGCTACAATAATGAAGGTGTAAAAAAGATCTATCATACGGACAGTGTAAATATAGAAAAATAGATCAATACAAATTACTACAGATTTCACAATAGCTGCTCATGATGACTGAGGAGCATTTTACAATATTAAGCCATTCATTCTATTCTTAAATGTGTATATAAATGTGTATATTAAATGTGGAGCTAGATGCACAAAATGTAATTCTGATTCTTCATCTAGGCAAGTAAATACATATTAATATTATATAAATATATTATATTAATATATAAGTTTGTATTTTGCTTTTATTGTTAGTAAATAGCTTAGCAGAGTTTATAATAAATAAATAACTTTCAAAACACATATATGGAGCACTTTTTATTTTTAATAATAACTATAATTTATTTTGGTGAACTATATTTAAATTTATATATTTGGACACTTATTTCATTTGAATACATTTAAAATTTTAATGCTAAATCTTTGAACGTAGAAGTAGAGATCAGGCTAGAAATGAAAAAATAGCTAACTAAAATCGGTACAGCCACTATGGAAAACAACATGAACTTTCCCCTAAAAATAAAAATAGAACTACCATATGACCCAGCAATTCCACTTCTGGGTATTTATCTGAAAAAAATCCAAAACACGAATTCAAAAAGATATGTGCACCTCTATGCTCATTGCAGCATTATATACCACAGCCAAGATGTGAAATCAACCTAAGTGCCTATCCATAGATGAATGGATAAAGACATAGGGGTGTGTGTGTGTGTGTGTGTGTGTGTGTGTGTTACTCAGCCATAATAATGGGGGGAAGAGGCAACGGGTTTTCAGGAACATCTATAAAGGACACATGGAGGAAAAAAGAAAGAAAAAGAATGAAATGTTACTACTTGCAACAACACGGATGGATCCAGAGGATATTATGCTAAGTGAAATGCGTCAGACAGAGAAAGACAAATACCATGTGACTTCACTTATATGTGGAATCTAAAACAAAACGTGGAATCTAATGAACAAAATAGAAACAGACTCATAGATACAGAAAACACACTAGCACTTCTTAAGGGGAGGGGACTTGGGGGCCTGGGCGGAAAACGTGAAGGGATTAAACAAACAAAAACCCTCACAGACACAGACACCGGTATGGAAGGGGGTGGGGGAGGTAGAAAGGTGATGGAAGGAACCTTGACTTTGGGTGGTGAATACACATTACAATATAAAGATGATATATGATAGAATTGTACACCTGAAACTGATATAATTTTATTCACCATGTCACCCCAATAAATGCAATAAAATTTTTAAAAATAAATGAACAAACCCGCCCTCCACAGAAACAAGCCCATAGATACAGAGAACAAATTGATGGTCGCTAGATGGGAGGGGAGTAGGGAGAATGGGTGAAAAAGATGAAAGGGATTAAGAAATACAAATTGCCAGTTATAAAAATAGTCATGGGGATGTAAATAAAGTACAGCCTACGTAATATAGCCAATAATAGTGTAATAACTATGTATGTGTCAGAGGGGCACTAGACTTATCAGGGTGGTCACTTCATAAGTTACATACATGTCTAATCACTATGTTGTATACCTAAAGCTAAAATAACATTGTATGTCAATTGTAATTGAAAAATAAATTAATTTTTTTAAAGATTTGTATTTATTTATTTTTAGAGAGAGGAGAAGGGAGGGAGAAAGAGAGGGAGAGAAACATCAATGTGTGGTTGCCTCTCATGTGACCCCCACTGGGGACCCGGCCTGCAACCCAGGCATGTGCCCTGACTGGGAATCGAACCGGGATCCTTTGGTTTCCCAGCCTGAGCTCAATCCACTGAGCTACACCAGCCAGGGGGAAAATAAATTAATTTTTTAAAATAGCTAACTAAAAGTCAGGACAAAAAAAATTGAAAAGAACAGAGTAATAGAAAAATATTCAAAGGGACAAGCTATTTAAGTTTCTAAATCATGGAAGCGATAAAAGTAAACAGACTAATGTCAAGCATGTCCCGAAACAGAATTTGTGAAAAAGACTTTAGAATATCTTTACTTAACAAATCCTTAATTTTTGAGCAAAACAATAAAAACAAGAAAATTATACTTGTGAACTCTACAATTTGAACACAGCAGATGAAATTCATAACTTCATAATAAGATTTTTTAGCTATTCAAAATGATGACCATGAAAAATACACATCTAATTCACAACTCCAACGCAACAGATTAACTCGAGTCTTCCCATGGAAAGTGGAAAACTGCATTCATAAAATTAATAACTAACTTTCCCCTCCTTGTTGGACAATGACCCTACAAGCCAGCAACCACATCCTTTTCCCAGCAAGGGAACACTGCACAAAATACTATCCGATGTAAACTGATGTATTGAGTGTTCCGTTGGACAAACATGGAACAAGCTTTAACACTCCAAATTTTTTAGAGAACATGATTTTTTTGAAGTCCAAGAAATCTGCACGAGAAACATGCAATAAAGTGACATTCTGATATGAGAAAATTGAAACAAGGAAACAGAGATATTTGCAAGAACATAAAGGAGAGGATTCACATACAAATAACCCCCAATATCATTTTTATAACCTATCTGCTGACAATTATAGTTCAAACTATAGTCTTGACTGAAGGAAATTTGAAAAAAAAATTAAGTAGCAAGTGCTGTTTTTTTGTCATGTCTAAGTACTGAACAGCGTGAGAAAAGAACTTAAGAACCAGACGGCATTCGGTTACCGCGCCGTTGCCACCCTCGAGCTGGCCGCCTGGGCTGAGACCGGTGACGCTGCACCGTGGAAGACAAGCCAGTTTGGGAGCAGACTGGATCCGGCTTCCTTCACCATTAGTTCCACTTATTTGTTCATGACAGAACCCAACGGGGCGCGACTTATATCGGCATGCCATACCTTAGGTGGGAAGAACTGCAACTCCAGGGAAAAGATGCGATTGTGAAGACGTTTATCTTACCTTCCGTTCCAGAAAATCCAGCAAAGCCCCGCGGCTCAGGTCCATCAGCACACGCCAGATAGCTGCATCATCGGTGTGGTTGTGGACCAGCTTAAGGCTGATAAAGACATGGGGTTCCACCAGATGTTCCTATAGGGTGCTTGGGTTTGCACCAATGACACATTCAGGTTTGCCTTGCATTACTTCCGGGGACCTCCTCCCAGCCAGCCACTCACGCTGCTTCCTCCTCCCTCCTCTTCCCGGCGCCCATTCACCCTCCTCCAGGTATCATATACAAACAAGCCCGGCCATGGAGGGAGCGAGCACAGTGTGGTGCTGCTGCCGGGGTATTATGCAAATATTTGGACGCTAGACTAGTTACATCCAACAGGAGAACTTTGTGTTATATCAGTGCATGCCTTGGACAGACGTAGCGCAAATTTTGTCTTTTTTCAATCTACTGACTAGATGCTCTAATAAGCCGAAGAACTGAAGGAGCTAGCAGATGCCTCACCATCTACTTGTTGATTTATTTAGATATTTCAATGCCTCATGGTATAATAAAACCACAAAAATTTTCTTAACAGTTAAAAAAATATACTATAGCCCTGGCTGGTGTGGCTCAGTGGATTGAACATGGGCTGTGAACCAAAAGATCGCTGGTTCGATTCCCAGTCAGGGCACATGCCTGGGTTGCCGGCCAGGTCCTCAGTAGGGGGTGGATGAGAGGCAACCACACATTGATGTTTCTCTCCCTCTTTCTCTCCTTTCCCCTCTCTCTAAAAATAAGTAAACAAAGTCTTTAAAAAAATAAATTTAAATGGATTTAAAAAATAAAATAATAATACTATAGATATCCAAATATTGTTTTAATTTACGGTGATAAGGATTTATTTTAAAATTTTAAATGATTTAATTTAAAGCTATATTTAATAAAATCAAAATATTTTGTTATATTTATGCAGTAACAATAGTCCGTTATGTAACCGCATTATAATATTTGTACTTGTATGTAAATTTCTTGGTTCATTTCCAAATTGATCAGTGCTTTAAGTATCTAACTGACAATTTCAGTTGCTACTGCTTTAGCAGTGAGAGGTTTCTTCAATTAAAATTAATTTGAAAAATTAAGAACTACAAAGATTGAAGAATGTCTAATTAGGCATTTCTGTCAATCAAATGCAAATTATGTAAAAGCCTTAATTATAACAATGTAATTATTAATCTTGCTTAAAGACAAGAAATAAAAGTTTAATTTAAAAAGTATTAGTCCATGTACAGAACACCCAGTTATGCCAATAAAAATTAAATTCAGTTATCTCTGATTTTCTACCAATTTTAGCCATATAAAAATCACAGCTTTCACACATTTTTCAGTTTTGTTGTTACATAGTTTTATTAGTTAAGGAAGGATACATATTTGTTATTTTAAATATATATTATAAATATATATAAGCCTCCATTTGTACTCTTTCCCTAGATTCCATAAATGTCTGGGCCAGGATAAATATAGTCAAAAGTTGATTCTTAGAAACACTAATAAAATTGATAAATCCTGGTGAGATTATTCAAGTAAAAAAAGAAAACTTAGCCCTGGCTGGTGTAGCTCAGTGGATTGAGCATGGGCTGTGAACCAAAGGGTTGCCAGTTCGATTCCCAGTCAGGCCACACGCTTGGGTTGCAGGCCAGGTCCCCAGTGGGGGCCACGTGAGAGGCAACCACACACTGATGTTTCTCTTCCTTTCTCCCTCCCTTCCTCTCTCTCTAAAAATAAATAAATAAAATGTTTTTTTAACATGTCAAATAGTTAATATTATGAGTAAAAAGAAGGGTACCACTACAAAACCTATGGGAACTGAAGAGATCTTAAAAGACATTTTGAACAACCTAAAATCAATAAATTTGAAAATTTGAATGAAATTGACAGATTCTGAGAAAAACAGAGTGCACCAAAACTGGCAAAAGAGAAAGTAGAAAATCTAACTAGCCACCTTACTATTTTTTTATTTTAAATTAATCTATAAACCTTCCCACAAAGAAATTCTAGGCCCAGATGTTTACAAGTGAATTCTACCCATCCTTTGGCAAAGATATTCATCAGTTGTACACAAACTCACAGAACCAAAAGAGAGCCACACTTCAAATTGACTTCATAAGACAGATATTACCTTGATATCAAAACCTGATTAGGATATTTTAAGAAAGGAAAAATTACCAGCCAATCTTACTCTCGAACTTAGAAGAGAATTTCCTACACGACATACTAGTGAATTGTATCTAGTGATGTACAAAAATAAAACAAATTATAACCAAATTGATTTTGTTACAGGACTGTAAGACTGAACAATCAATTCATGTAATTTGTCACATTAATAAAATAAAGAAAAAATGATTATATAAGTAGGTGCAAAAAAAGTGTTTGATAAAATTTAACAAGAACAGAAGGGAACACCCTTAATCTAATGAAGTTTATCTTTAAAAGCATCTACATCACCCTGGCTGGTGTGACTCCGTTGGTTGGGCACATCCTGGAAACCAAAAGGTGAAGGGTTTGATTCCTGGTGAGGGCACATGCCTGGGTTGCAGGTTTGGTTCCAGTAGGGGTGCATGCAAGAGGCAATAAATAGATGTTTCTCTCCTTCTTTTTCTCCCTTTCTTCCCCTCTTTCTAAACCCTCTCTCCCTTCCTCTCTCTAAAAACAATGATTAAATGTTCTCAGGTGAGGATTAAAAAAAAATGACCTCAAACATTATAATTAATGGGGAAACATTAAAAGCTTTTCCTTTAAAGTCAGAAACAAGAAGTTTCACCCTATCATTACCTCCATTTATTAGTGTATGGGAGGCACTAAACAAGCAGGTAAGTGTTATTTGCAAACAATATAATTGTGTACATGAAAAATCCAAAATTATCTACAGACATATTATCATAATTGATATGTAAATTGAACAAGATTACTGCCACAAAAATCAATAAAAAGGTTTTCATTGTATTTCTACATATGTATAAGCAAGAAGCAAAATGAAAATTTTAAAATGCCATTTACAATAGCAAAAAGAAATATCAAATATTTAGTACTTAACCTAACAAAAGTTTTGCAAAACTTTCACATAGAAAAATATAAAACCTTATTGAGAAAAGTTGAACATGAAGACAAATGAAAGGCTTTCCATGTTCATGGATTGGAAGGCAATATATTAAAGATGTCATTTCTCCCCACATTGATCTATAGAGAATGCAATCCCATTCAAAATGCCACCAGCTTTGCAGCAAGCACAGACAACTCTCTAGAAGTTTGGCTGTGTGGGGAGGTAAGAATAGGGGGACAGCTGGAATAGGTCATGGGATCAAGGAAGGAAGGTATTTCTAACATGGGAGAGACTTAAATATGCTTACAAAAGTGACAAATGGTTGGTGATTGGTGCAAGAATTAAAGTCCAAGCCAGGTGGGAGGAATGACTTCAGAAAGAAAAGGAAATACCACATTTATAAAAATAAAAGACAGAAAGAAAAGGTGGCTGTGAACATAGGTTGACTTATAGACCGGTATGGAATTGAAGAGGGTTCCCAACTGGTAACTTCAATTTTCTTAGCAATATGGGAGATGCTGAGGAAGTGAAATGGAAGTTTGCAAAAATAGAGTTTTCAGGGAGTCCTGGTGGAATGTGAGGAAATGAGCTGATGAGAGAAACATGGTGCAACTGTGGACCAGTCCTGAGAGTCGATCTGAGATTGGAAAGCTTGAATGTATCAGGACAGCTGAGAGTAAAATTGATACAGAATGGGGTTTTAGTATACTGGTGAGAGTGATCCAGCCGTGACAGATGGCAGTGTCTACTCTTCACAAGAAAGGACATGAAGATGAGTTGGGAGACAGAAAGGGGATAAACAGAAAGTAGATACCCCAAGGAAAACCACATCTTCATCTTTCTCAACAAATTCTGTACTTTTCTATCATTTATCTCACTCAGAGGCAATGGGGATCTTGAAATGGTGTAGTGAACACAGCCAGGAATAGAAATGTCACCTCAAGAACACTCAGTCCTATTAAAGATAATAGGTTAGGATATGCTCCGGCTACAAGCAATAGGAAACCTCGATTTTTAAAAAAAAGCCTTGAGATTCCAGCCAAGATGGTGGCATAGGTAGATATGCTTTGCTTCCTTGCACAACCAAAAGAAGGATAACAACCAATCTAAAAAACAAAAAACAACCAGAACTGCCAGAAAATCAAACTCTATGGAAGTCCAACAACCAAGAAGTTAAAGAAGAAACACTCATTTAGTCTGATAAGAGAGGTGGAGACAGGAAGCCTGGGTAGACAGGATACGTGACAAGGTGGTGGTTGGCTGACTGGGAAATCATTGGGGCAATAAAGCCTCAAAACCTCTGGCTGTAAAAACCTGTACGGGTTGTGGTGGTGGGAGAAACTCCCAGTCTCCCAGGATAGTCCTCCCAAGACTCATAGAGTCCTAGAACGTACACAAGCCCACCCACCCAGGAATCAGCACCTGAAAGAGCACAATCCACTAGTGGGAAGTGAGGGAAGTGATGGAAAGTGGGATGAGAGCCAAGCAAGCAGCATTGTTCCCTCTCTGACCCCTCCCCCACATATAGCACCACAATGCAGAAGCAAAGTGGGTTGCCCCACCCTGGTGAATATCTAAGGCTCCACCCCTTACATTATAACAGGTGCACCAAGACAAAGAAATATGGCCCAAATGAAAGAACAGATCAAAACTCCAAGAATAACTAAGTGATTAAGAGATAGCCAACCTATCAGATGCAGAGTTCAAAACACTGGTAATCAGGATGTTCACAGAAATGATTGCGTATGATCACAAAATAAAGGCAGAAATGAAGGCCATACAAAGTGAAATAAAGGAAATTATATAGGGAACCAACAGTGAAGGGAAGGTTCACTGTTGGTTCCACAACAGTGGACAAAATAAACATTCAACTGAAATGAAGGAACAAGAATTCAAAAAAATGGGGAGAGGCTTAGGAACCTCTGGGACAACTTTAAACATTGCAACATCTGAATCATAGGGGTGCCAGAAGGAGAAGAGGAAGAGCAAGAAATTGAAAACTTATCTGAAAAAATAATGAAGGAAAATTTCTCCAGTCTGGTGAAGGAACTAGACATGCAAGTCCAGGACAATCAGAGAGTCCCAAAGAAAGTGGATCAAAGAAGAAACACACCAAGACACATAATTAAATTACCCAAGATTAAAGATAAGGAGAGAATCTTAAAAGCAGCAAAAGAAAAGGAGAGAGTTACCTACAAAGGAGTTCCCATTAGACTATCAGCTAATTTCTCAAAAGAAACCTTATAGGCAAGAAGGGGCTAGAAAGAAGTATTTGAAGTCATGAAAGGCAAGTACCTACATTTAAGAACACTCTATCCAGCAAAGCTTTCATTTAGAATGGAAGGGCAGATAAAGTGCTTCTCAGATAAGGTCAAGTTAAAGAAGTTCGTCGTCACCAAGGTCTTATTATATGAAATGTTAAAGGGATTTATCTAAGAAAAAGAAGATCAAAACTATGAACAGTAAAATGACAACAAACTCACAACTGTCAATAACTGAACCTAAAAAACTAAAACTAAAACTAAACAAACAACAAGAACAGGAACAGAATCACAAAAATGGAGATCATAGGGAGGGGTATCAGTGTGGGGAGGCGAGGGGAGAATGTGGAAAGGTACAGGGAATAAGAAGTGTAATTGGTAGCTACAAAATAGGGGGAGGTTAAGAATAGTATGGGAAATAGAGAAGCCAAAGAACTTATATGTACAGCCCATGGACATGAACTGGAGGGTAGGGGGTGGTAAAGCTGGAGGGAGGTAGGGTGCAAGGTGGAGAAGGATAAAGGGGAGAGGAAAATGGGTCAACAGTAATAGCATAATCAATAAAATATACTTAAAAAATAAAAATTGAAATTAAAAAATAATGTTTTTTAAGCCTTAAAATAAGAAGATCTAAACATAGATCAAACTGTAGGACTGGCTTATTCAGAGACCCAGGTATGCCACTGGGGACCAGGTCCTCTCCATATCTCTGCTCTGCTATCTTGTTCTCAAATGATCTCTCCCTGAGGTACCAGGTCACTGTGTCTTGTCCAGTGCCTGATATTGGATTGGCCAAAAAGTCCATTTAGTTCTTTTCCATAAGATGGCTCCAGTAGTGCTTAGTTATCTTTAACTTCATTTGAAATAATTTTGTTAGATTTGTTGTATTATGACGGCTGCCATATCACCGTGCATTAAAAAAGCTTATCAAAATTGGTGAATTTTTGTGCAGCCATTTTAACATTGAACATGGAAGAAAATATGCAACATTTTCAGCATATTATGCTTTATCATTTCAAGAAATGTAAAAATGCAAAACAAATAGATTTGTGCAGTGTATGGAGAAGGTGCTGTGACTGATCAAATGTGTCAAAGTGGTTTGCAAAGTTTCGTGCTGGAGATACCTTGCTGGAGGATGTTCCACATTTGGGTAGAACAGTCGAAGTTGATAGCTATCAAAATGAGACATTAATTGAGAATAATCAACGTTATACCAGTCGGGAAATGTCCACATACTCAGAATATCCAAATCAATAAAGTTATTAATGAAAATGAAAACTGTGTCTTTTAGATTATGGAAAAAAATAAACGGACTTTCTGGCCAACCCATACATACAGGAAGTTTTCCGAGTGTCCTTGTAGAATGAATGAATGAATGACTTTATTTCCTAGATTTTCTAGAATAGAAAAGCCCAATCAGCCTGACAAAGTAAGGATTTTAATAACAGACCTGGCTCAGGAATCCCAGAGTGCTAAGGTGACCGACTCCCTCTGAGAACTGTCTAAATTTGGGCGAACCACCGTCCTGTGGCCCTGGGTCACGAGGGAGCTGGGGAAGGTGGCAGATTGGGTGCTTCAAGTAGCTGTCCTCCATCCCTTAAGCTCAAGCCTTCTTCTTTTTATGAGTCCACCTTTGGTTTTTGTGGCTCTTAGAAAAGATATAATGAAAAACAAAAAGCATGGTTGACAAACAGCATAGTACCAACTGTCCATAAGATTACAGCGGAAGCTCAAGAATGGAACACAGGTGGACTAATGGTGAAGCAGGGAAATAAAAACAGAAGCAGAGGACTCAGACCAACGTAATGAAGGTCTTTACCCTGGTAATTCTGTGGGATGTGGTCTGCATAAGTAGGAGACCTTTCTAGAACTGAAACTCCAAGTGTAGGAGCTATGGAATTATGTGGGAGCTGGTGGGGAGGCACCCCTGCCAGTCACCTGCCCTTTCAACTCCTTAGCTGTTCCATAGAAGTTCAATGTGACCCACTTGTAATTTTAAATGTTTTAATAACCACATTACAAAAAGTAAAAAAAAAAAAAAATGTGAAATAAATTTTAATGTTTTAGTTAACCCAATGTACCAAAAATATTATTATTTCAACATGTAATAAAAATTTTAAAACTATTAACAAAGTGTTTTACATTCACTATTTATACTCTTTAAAATTCAGTATACATTTTACACTCACAGCACATCTCAGTTCAAAGTAGCCATCTACCGAGTGCTCAGTAGCCGAATGGACAGCCCATATCTGAATAATGTGGAATTTGAGAGGCAAGCATTCAGTCACATTTTAAATACCAGACACTGTTCTAGACTCTGGGGACAAAGTGTGATTAAAGCTGGAAAGGTCCCTTTTCTCACGGCACTGACGTTCTTGTAAGAGGCACAAGACATGAACAGATTTCTTTTTACGTGTATTTCAGATGGTAACAGACGGGAAACAGGGTGCCTTGGTAGAAAGCAACTGGAGAGAAGGTGGAAACATCTTCCGACAAAGGAGAGTGTCAGAAACTCTCTGAGAAGGTCAGATCGAAGCACAGACCAGAAAAGCAAGAGGGGCCAGACAGGCGAAGGCCTGAAGGGGAAGTGTTCCAGGCCAAATGAGGAGCCAGTGCAAATACCCTGAGCCAGCACGAGCTTGCCTGGGCTTCAGGAGCAGAGGGAAGGCCAATGCGGCAGGAGGGTGGTAACGAAGGAGGCGGTGATAAAGGAGAATTCAGAGAGGCAGGCAGCTACCAGACCACGAGGGTGGCCAGTACCTCTCACTCTGGCTGTGCTGTAGAATGTGCTCTACGGCTTCTAAAAAATATCATGCGCAGGTCTCCCTCTCCTCACTCTGAGACTGATTTGATTGGTCTGTGGGAAGCCCCGGTATCAGTAACTCCAAAATGCATTCCAGGTGATTTAAAGCACGGGCGGGGCTGAGAGCTACTGAGGTGTGGAGTTGCAGACCCCAGGAGAGAGTCCAGAGGCAGTGGGAGGTGTTGAAGGGTTTGGGAAAGGTGTGACATGGTGTGATTAACCTTTCAGGGGCCGATGCTTCGTGGGGAGTAAACTGGAGGGAAAACAGCAGAAGGCGGGGCACTGGTCCACTGGTTGGAGCCCCCTGGAGAGAGGTAACTGGGAACTAGGATGTATAATCAGAGCTACTGAAGTGGGAGGTACTGGGATTGAAGGAAAGAGGTGAGTTCTTGGAGGTCTGGAATCAGGGGCAGCACCCGGCCTGTACTGAGGACCTACTCTGGGCCGGGCTGACCCTGGGGGCCCCCAGCGGCAGCAGAAGCAAAGTCACTTTCATGGATCTGTTGTGGACCCCCTGAAAGAGAATTGTTTGTCACAACAACTCAGTGTGGTGAGACAAAATAGTGAGAAGCTAGGCCAATTCCTGGGAGAGTGGAATAGGGAGACCGAAACAGAGAGCTGAACACAGCGGTCAGCACTTTACAGCCAGGTGCAGGGGGTCACCAGGGCAGAATGCCTGAAAGGGAACAAAACTGAGAAAATGAAGACCTCCCCTCCACCCGTCTCTCCTCCCCTGGCCTCTCCTCCCTGGAGGCGACATCTAGGCCTTAGTTGTGTTTCAGCTCTAGGCCCAGAAAAGCAGCAATACCAGGTGACTAAAGGCCCCCTACCCTGTCACTGACCAATCAGTGGAGACCATGACCCTGACAGGGCACACCTGGAGAACCCTCCCCTGAGACCTCCCCTAAGAGTACCACTTGTGAGAGAGAGAAAGAACCCTCCAGACAAAGGCCTGGCGCCCGCTCTCCCTGTGGGGAGCAGCCCGTGCCATTCCCTTCCTCCCCTTCTCCCCCCCGCCCCCACCCTGCTTCTTTCTTCACAGGCACGTGTCTCCTTAACTCTGGGCAGCTGGCAGCTGGCAGCTTGTCCCAGGCTGATCCTCTGAACCTTTTTCTCTGACTTTTCTCTGACTTCTCAGTGAGCTAAGGCAGCCCAGCCTAGGCTCTCCTATTGCTTCTTCTATGCTAAGCCCTTCCCTGTTTCCCTGTCCCCAGCTTTAACAGATGTATCCTCATAGTCACCTGGACTCATGTTATGAAATCTCTCCTACACAAAGTCAAGAATCCACACACTACAGCTGGCCCTAGGCCAGGCCCCTGCCCGGTAACAGTGGGGGCTGGAAGAGGACGTTTCTCAGAAAGGAGGCATTGACTTTGAACATCTGTATTAAATTTGCAAGGTGGACCTGCTTGGCAAGGTTTATTCTCCGTTGGAATCTAATCCATGCAGGTCAAGGCCCTGAGTGACTTCACCCCACATGGCATGTCGGTTCCACCTATTCCCCCCAGGCCCTGAAGGCTTTATGACCCTGGCCCTGCTGCGTGTGAGTGGCCTGGGAGTGAGCAGCACTGTTGTGCAGACTGAGAGAGCGGGAGGCGCCATGCTCAGTACGCCGTGCAGCTCTCAGCTGCCACATGTCCTCCGGGAGGACAGTGGGACCTGATGCAGGCACCCAGAAAGCAGGCCTGCAAATCCCGCTGCCAGCTGTCTGTGAGGACCAGTAGTGTACCTGCCCTTCCTGAGTCTGTGGCAGTGACAATGTATGGGATGAAATTCACACAACATAGAACTAACAACTTAAAAGTGTCCTATTCAGTGGCACTGAGCATATTCACGATGCTAGGCAACCACCACCTCTATCTAATCCCAAAACACAGCCATCCTCCCGAAAGAGCCCCGAGCCCCATAAGCAGTTGTTCCCACCACCTCCCCCACCCCTCGTAACCACTAACCCACTTTCTGTCTTTATGGTTTGCCATTCTGGACATTTCATATAAATGGAGTCATACAACAGGTAACTTTGGCCCCTGGCTTCTTTAACTTAGCATGACGTCTTCGAGGTTCATCCACAGTGTAGCATGTAACAGCACTTCTTCTGGCTGAATAATATTCTGTTATGTGTATACACCACAGTTTGTTTATCCATTCTTCCACCGACGGGCCCAGGGCCGTTTCCAGCTTCCAGCTGTGGTTGGGTAGAGCTGCCATGAACATGCACAGACAGTCTGCGTAAGCCTCTGTTTTCGATTTTTTTTTAAGATTTTATTTATTTATTTGTAGAGAGAGGAGAAGAGAGGGAGAAAGAGCAATGTACGGCTGCCTCTCACATGGCCCTCACTGGGGACCTGGCCTGCAACCCAGGCATGTGCCCCGACTGGGAATCGAACCAGGACCCTCTGGTTCCCAGCCCGCGCTCAATCCATGTTTTCGATTTTTGGGGGGTCTACATCCAGGAGTAAAATTGCTGGGTCATGGAAGTTCTTTCAAGTTTTTGAGGAATCGCCAGTATTTTCATTCTGCTTAAAGTTGTTATATTGTATTTGTCACTTGTATCGAGAAGAGCCCTGCTGTAGCGGGCTCACATCAGCTTCCGGCCCGCTCAGCAGCCCACTGACCCCCCTGCAAACACCTGGCCTCACACACCCCAGCAGCAGCAGCAGGACAGGGCATGAGGCCAGTCCTGCCGCTTTGTCCTGGCTCTCCCTGCGCTCCGCCCTCCTTCACACCCCACTGCTCACTCCTGGCACACCGTGCTCCCCTCAGTGCCGGCTGGGGCGCCTTGCTATTCTCGGCCCCCCCCCCCCCCCCACGGGCACACCCGGTAACCACCACCTCCTCTCCTTCTCTATCTTGACCGTGCTTAACTGTGGCCCACCCAAAGTCCTCCCGGAGACTTCTCCCTGCAACCCCACGGCCCCTGTCCTCCCGAGTCTCCCCACGGCCCCTGTGGCAGGCTCCCACCCAGGTCGGCCCTCAGTCTTGTCATTGCTGCCAACTACTCCTGTAGTCTCGGGTGTCAGCCACCTCTGCCTCCTCTTGCGCTGATGGCCCCCACGGCCTCCAGCAGGGCGGCACCGGGAGCAGCACAGACGGAAGGCCGAAGTGAAGCAACCGCTTCTCTGATGCAAGCAACCTCCACCTCTGTGAGGAGCCCTGATGGCCTTTGGGATTGCAGACGATTTCTTCCCCTCTCCAGGCTTTTTAAGACACACATGGTATTTTTCAGTACTGTTCTCACAGGCAGAGGCATTTTGAGCATCCACAGCAGTAAAGGTCAACAGTCGTGAGTGAGCATGAGAACCCTTGCAGAGATGGTTAGATCCATTTTACAGATGAGGACACAGGACTGAGAGATGAAGAAAGTCCCTGACGTCAGCCTATTAGCGCTCATGCTGGGTTCTGATCCAGACCAGTGTGACTCCAAGTTCCAGATTCCTTTCACCACGTGTAGCTGCAATTGCATTGAAATTGCAACATAATAGAGTATATACTGGCAGGATGGTGAGGAAACAATTAATTAATTAAAATTGTACCTTATGCCGGAGACTGATGGAATTCTTTTGAAAAGCAACTTGGCAATAAATATCATTCCTACCACTTTGATGAATTTAGGATATCCCTAGGATATCAATTTCATAATATAAATAAGCACATGCATAGAGTATTCATGTCTGCATTATTTGTAATAACAATAAATTGGGAGTAATCTCAAAATCCAAATCATAGAGGATTGGTTAAGGAAATTGTGGTGTTAAGGCAAAGCAATATTATTCAGCAATAGTTCTCAACTGGGTACAATTTTTCCCCACTCCCACCCCCGGCCTGCCAAGGGACATTTGGCAGTGTCTGCAAACACTCTTTGCTGTCCCAGTGGGGAGAGAGGGGAGACCTTTTGGCATCCAATGGGAAGAGGCCAGAGATGCTCCCAAACATTGTACAATGCATAGGAGAGGCCCCCAGACGTCCACGGTGCTGACATTGAGAGAGCCCGTTATACAGACACTAAGTATTATTCATGTGAAGACTTTATGATGTGCTGTTAATAGATAAAAGTAGAACTCTAAATCTGGGGTACACTGCAATTTTAACCATGGAAAATTATGTATCTTGCATATGAGGGAACACTGGATGGAAAAGTGGAAAAACCAAGAAAATACATTGGAAAAAAAATACATGGGTGGAAGGAGATAAAGCACATTCTTTTAAAACTTGTCTTGCCCTGGCAAGTATGGCTTAGTGAGTTGAAGCATTGTCCCATGACCAAAACGCTGCGGGTTTGATTCCCGGTCAGGGATGTGGGTTGGATCCCTAGTCTGGGCGTGTAAAATCCCCAGTCCAGGCGTGTATGGGAGGCAACAATCGCTGTTTCTCTCTTTCCCTTTTTCTCTCTGTAGAAACAATGGGGAAAAAAAAAGTCCTTTGGTAAGGATTTTTAAAAAAAGTTTTCTTTAATGATTTTTTTTTATACTAAACAAAAATGGAAAAAATTGAAACAGAACTTGCTGCAGGTATGATTTGCAAGTAACATTGTGAGAACATTTTTGTGCTCAATAAATACTTTTGGAAAGAAAAATGTAATTTTGTCATTTTTTAATAGAAGGTATGTAAACAGAACTAAAACTAGCTTACAATTTTCTTAACCAATCCGCTATAATTTGGATTTTGAGACTACAAGAAAAGAATGGATTGGTACATGTGACTTGAACACAAAGGAGTAGATATGACCTCAGGTCAGATGGATCCAAGAGTTCAAACCATGGCATCTTCAGCCTGTAGTGTGTGCTGCAATTTCTCCTTTACTCCGAAACTACCACCACACACCCGGACTCTGAGTGCGGCCCTCACCCTCTCCTGCACACGGCCTCGTCTGCAGACAGGGAACAGAAAGGCTCTCGGCTTACCATCATGTTGAGTGTGCAGCTGTGAATCCAAACAAAGGGAAAACTGTCTCATCTTCCTTAGGGAAAATCTCTAGGAAGTTTTCTAATGGCTGTGTCACATTTATCCAATGGTCCCATAGCTGTGGTTGAATGTTGTTCATGGAAAGTGGGAACAGAACCAGCAGAAAAGAGGGCTAGCCAGACAGAAACAAACAAACAAACAAACAAACAAACCATATCCACTATCCTCACGAATTGATAAACATTTGAGTACTTGAAATCACACAGTGACACAGACATAAGAGTGAGGTACCCAAGATTAAAGATAAGGAGAGAATCTTAAAAGTAACAAGAGAAAAGGAGACAGTTACCTACAAAGGAGTGCCCATAAAACTATCAGTTGATTTCTCAAAAGAAACCTTGCAAGCAAGAAGGGGCTGGAAAGAAGTATTCCAAGTCATGAAAGGCAGGGACCTACTATATTACTCTATCCAGCAAAACTTTCAGTTAGAATGGAAGGGCAGATAAAGTGCTTCCAGGTAAGTTCAAGGTAAAGGAGTTCATCATCATCAAGCTCTTATTATATGAAATGTTAAAGGGATTTATCTAAGAAAAAGAAGATCAAAACTATGAACAGTAAAATGAAAACAAACTCACAACTATTCAAGAATGGAACTTTAAAAGAAAAACAACGAACTAAGCAAACAACTTGAACAGAAACAGATTCACAGAAATGGAGATCACATGGAGGGTTATCAGTGGGGAGGGGGAGGGGGAGAATGGGGGAGAGAGGTACAGGGAATAATAAGAAGCATAAATGGTAGGTACAGAATAGACAGGGGGAGGTTAAGAATAGCCTGGGAAATGGAGAAGCCAAAGAACTTACATGTACGACCCATGGACACGACTAAGGTGTGGAAATGCTGGTGGGAGAGAGGGCGCAGGGCGGAGGGGAATAAAAGGGAGAAAAAAATGGGACAACTGTAATAGCATAATCAATAAAATACATTAAGAAATAAAAATAATAAAATAGAAAAAAATAAAAGAAGAAGACAGAGCCCAAAATGTTTGGCGTTTCATATTATCAGAAAAGACTGAGATATTTTGTGGATTACCTTTTTCTGCAACAACAGAGATAGGCTCGTGGAATCAGAGAGCCGAAAGAAGCCTTATAGACAGCGCCATGATCAACAGCCCTGGCCTTGGCCTTGGCCCTGGCTGCCTGGAAGATAGGGAGAGCCCATCTTTGTCAACCAGGTCAGCCCCCCTTGGCAAGATGGGACAAAAAGATGGACCTCAGGCCCTCAGGGCTATTCATTGAACTGGATCCCAGAAAGAATGAACCCAGTGAATGAACTAAAGAAGGTATTTTTTAAAACAATAGCTTTCAAAACTTTTTTGACAGCAACCTAATAAAAAACACATCTTAGGTTGCAATTCTGTGTAAGTACAACACATGCACACACATAACTACATGCCTGGGACTGAAGTTTGATGACACGGATCTTTACCACATGTGATGGAATAGTTTTTACTGACACTTTTTACTTCATTCTATTTCATTTCATTAAAAAGTATTTTTGAAAAAAATGTTTTTGATCACCCATTAAATTATTTTCAAGTCAAGACCCACTAATGATTTGAGACCAGGATTTGGAACGTATATTAAGAGAGGCTTAACATGTGTTATTAACAAGGCTTCCTCAGTCCTACCTGTGGATGGTGCTTCGAGTTTCCACCATCAGACCCACCACTGGGGATTGAGGCTTCTAACTATCTTAACCTGGAGAGAAAACAAACCATCCGTTGAAACCCGAGCGTCTCCTACAGGACCATGGGGAACACCAAGAGTGATACCGGCAGCGCTGCCTGGAGGATGAAAGTGCTGGTGGGGATGGGCATGTGCAGTTGACTAGAAAAGCTGAAAGAAGTGCAGACATTCCTTCATGCGTACGTTTACGCAAAAGCTGTTAAATTATCTGAGCTTCTGTTTCCTTGTTATAAAATAGAGTTAAAATTGATATGCACCATAAAACTACTGTTTTGCCTAGGTATGAATATACTTTGCCTCAGGTAAGGATCCCAGCAGGGTCAGGCACCTACTGTGATAGAATGTTTCATTGCTGCCCGTTCTTGGCTCCCATCCTTGAAAGACGATCGCACGTCCCACCATTCCCACGTGCTTTCCTGTAGGTGAGGTTCACACCCGCGCCCATGTCAGGCTCAGCCATATAACTTGCTTGGGGCAATGGGATGAATGGAAAGAACAGAGAAAAAGCCTTAGAGACAGTGCAAGTTCCTTTCAGTTCTCCAGCTCGCGCCTTCAGCCATGACTCATCACAGATCAGGGCTTCTCCTTCAGCTTGGGTCCCACACGAGACACGGAGCAGAGCCCCGGCTGACCCAGCGTGTCCAGGACACAGAAACAAACCTATGTTTTATAAGCCACTAAACTTTGGGGATTAATTGTGACAGCAGCAAAACTGGTTAAGAGAGGCCCGTAAACAGAAGGAGAAACAGGAAGAATAAGAAGAGGGCAAGGCCGAGCAACAGGAGAGAAGGAGACGTTTTGGGTATCTATTGGTGCTGAGAATCCTGTTGATGTCGTGAGGAATTATAAGACCAAGGACAGGACATATGTGCCGCCCCTAGAGCCTTAAAGTCCAGCTTAGAGTGGAGCCATGATGAATGAAATGGCCTAGCCACAGGGCAGCAAAATTTAAAGGCCAAGCGTGCTCCAGACCTAATGCTGCAGTAATTGCAGGTATGGAGGGATAACTCTTAGCGGTGTGGCAAGGACTTAAAGGACTTGAATGAGGCTTGAAGGAGGCTGCTGTAGGCTGAGCAGAGGGCACCGAGCGCAGCATGAGGACAGCTCAAGGGCAGAGGTCAGGGCTGAAGAAGACAGACTCAATTTGAGGAGTCTCCAAGGGGTCATGGCAAGTAACCTCTACCTCTTCATCAGGACTGTATAGAGCTCACTGGCCTACATTCTCTTTACTGGGTGAAATAAAGACAACTAATCAGAGACCTGCAGATGTGAACAGAGCCATAGAGAGGCACAAACTCTGGAGGCTCTGCCATGCGGGGGTCGGGGGGGGGCGTGTTCTGAGGAGCTGCTGGTACCCAAAGAGGTGAGGCCAACTGGGGCCGTGGGCTCTTGACAAAGGCCGTGTTTGGTTTTGGTGGGGGCTACAAGCATCTTCCCAGCATGATGGCATTTCTGGTGAATGGGCCTAGATTTTCATTTCTGGAACATCTCCATGATGTCCCAAGAAGGCCAAACCTTGTGGCCGGAACGCATTACCTATAAGAGTTAGGAAAGAGTTTTGCAAACAGGTGCTGTTTGTGGATATAAACAGATGCTGACCTGTGTTCTTTAAAGAGAATGCCTGCCCTTTGCTCTTTCCTCTGGAATTTTCCATATACCACACTGACCTTCTCTAAGGGAGAGCAGGCTTTTATGAATTCAGACTTGCCTCAACCTGTTCAAAATGGGATTTGTGCCAGTTACAAATATCCATACAGTACAATTAGGGTTTTGTTTCGATGAGAATATTGTGCAGAAGGAAAGGTGAAGTAAGCAAAAGCAATAAAGCAAGGAATGAGATACAATGCTAGGTAGAAAGAAGACCACAAATTTGACAGCATGCTTCCCAGGGCAAATACACAGAGAGTAATACTGGTTATAAGGTTCCTGGTTTCTAAAAGGCAAGAACAGGTGCCCAAGTAAAGCACAGGGGCAGTGGTATTGAAACTAGAGAGAATCTCCTCCCTGCCTCAATGCAGTGTGTTGGATTCCACCTTTAATGATGACCCACCATGAATACAACAGGTTTCACGGGGCTATTCTTCTATACAGACTAATGGCACAAATCAAAGTTCGATGCATCAGAATGATTTATTTGAAAACCCAAGACAATGCAGTCCAAGTCTGCAACCATCTGAGGGCATCCTTTGGCCCAAGGATGATACTCAGAATAAAAATAAGATGAATGGCTTATCCTTCAAGTAATCCTCCACGACCTTTACATCTTAAAAATGAGCTTCTGATTAGAATAGAGGCTACACAGTTTGAAGTTATACTATCAAGCAAAAGCTTGAGGTTCAGATAATCTATTGTGTCTATTAAAGGAGGACTGGATAAGCTTTGGCCATGAGCCAAGCATAGGGTAGGGCCAATGTCTTTTGCCAAGCTAAGGAGCCTAATCAGGGTTGGAGCCAGCAGGAAAATTCACTGAACCTCCACCTAGACAGGAGCCAAGAGGAGAAGCCAAGTTTCCCAAAGGAGTTAATACTGCATTTATTCCACCCTGTGGCAAAGTCCCAAAAGCCATGTGCCATGGAGACCAGTCACTGCATGTTGGCCTAGAAAATGTTCAAAGCTACCATTACCAATTGCCCATTAAGACCACAAAACATTTAATGAAGTGCCCAGGACATTTAGAATCTTACTGCCAGCTCATAGATTAAAAAAAAAAGAAAAAAGAAAAAGAAAACAATACTGCCTAGTGCTCCAAATGAGCTCTGCAGGTATCTTTACAAGTCATAGAACGACAGCGCAAGCGTGAGAAAGATGGGGAGAGAGTCTACCAATGTTAAAACAAAAAATGGTCTGGATATCACTGTGAATTAGTGTCTTAAAATAGGTACTTGTCATTTTTCCTCAGCTTTGGGTTTGGAGGAGGCTCAGGTGGAATTCTCTTTGGTCATCCCAAATCAGGGTTCATCCAGCACCACGCTGCTGAAGTTGGGCCCCGACAAGATCAAAGTCATATAACTGAGTTGCTCAGGCACGGAAGTCAGTTTCAGGTCTACCCTAGCCCCAAGGTCAGGCCCTTGGGCCCATCTCCAAAAAGGTCATCAATGATGTCACCAAAGCAACCAGTGATTGGAAGGGTCTGAGGACTGCAGTGAAACTGACCGTTCTGAACAGACAGGTCCGGATGGAGGCAGTACCTCCTGCCTCTGCCCTAAGCATCAAAGCCTTCAAAGAGCTGCCACGAAACTGAAAAAAAAAAAAAAAACATTAAGCACAGTGGAAATATCACTTTTGATGAGATTGTGAGCACTGCTCAGCAGTGCAGCCCTCATCTTTAGCTAGAGAATTCTCTGGAACCATAAAAAGACCCAGGGGACTGCCCGGTCCTCAGCTGCAACGCTGATGGCCACCGCCCTCGTGACATCAGCAGCGGTGTGGTGGAATGTCAGCCGGTGAAGAACTACAAAGGAAAACATTTCAACTAGAGATCATTTGACAACCTAATAAGTAGACACTTGTCCCCACAAAGTCTTTTCTTTTTTTTTTTTTTGGAGGACGTGTATTAAAGCTGGGGACAGCGAAACAAGGAAGGACTCAGGATGTCGGAAGCAACGTGAGAGCCTAACGAGGCAGGGCTGCCTCGGCCCCTGGAAACATTGTGGGAACAAAAGGAGCCGTGGCGGGGCTGCTGTAGCTCACTGAGAAGTCAGAGCATCCCCACAAGTCTTCTGATGATGTGAAAAGAAAGTTCTTATTTGTTTTCCCCTCAGCGCCACTCTCCACAGCTTGCTTAGCTCATCCAATCCACCCTGAAAGTCTGTTTCACTTTTCCACTCCCACACAAGCATGACACTGGCAGCCTGGGCTCTCCCAACGACCACCAGCCACTTCCACTGAACTGACGGTCATACATTGTGTAAGTCTAGGAGGCCAGCTCCTATCCCAAGAAACTATGACATTGTCCCCATCAGAAATCACAACCTGCGCCTGCCAAGCTGGACTCATCTCGTAGGCAAGTGAAGGAACAACGTTTCTCCTGTTATTCATCTGGAACAATAAATTTGGAACACAATTCAAATTAGCCTTAAGTGCCATACGAGAGAAAGATTAGTTTATATGCCTTTGACTCCTCTTGTTACCTAGTGGACTGTGGCGTCACTGTAGGAGTTCGCCGACTGCTATCACTTGGTGAATATTTCCTTTATTCCAAGTGCTGCACTTGAAGCTTCACATAATTTATTTCATGCATACCTTTTGTCATTTATTCGAACAATTCTCCTAAAAAGATATATGCCCTGGCTGGTGTAGCTCAGTGGATTGAGCGCGGGCTGGGAACCAGAGGATCCCGGTTCGATTCCCAATCAGGGCACATGCCTGGGTTGCAGGCCAGGTCCCCGTGAGGGCCATGTGAGAGGCAACCATACATTGCTGTTTCTCTCCCTCTCTGTCTCCCTCCCTTCTCCTCTCTCTAAAAATAAATAAATAAAATCTTTAAAAAAAAAAAAGATATAATCCCCCATTTAAAGATGGGGAACAGAGGCTCTGGCAAATCCATCGACTCACCCAAGACAGTACAGCTAATAGGTAGCAGACTGGACTCTTATCTCAAGTCTGCCCCATGCTAAAGCCTAAGCTATTTCCGCTGCACTATGCTGTCTCTGTAAAAACACTCCATGAAAGCTACAAGCTGCTCCAGTGACAGTGGAACCAATGATGGCAGTCACAGGTGGGCAAATCTCGGCTCAATATCACAGAAACCTTCGAACAGAAGATCTAGCAACCGAATACACCACGAGGCAGGAAGTAATCAGCACAGAAATAATGTTCTGTCTGAAATAATATAGAGAGGATCACTACTCAAAAGCTGGACTAGATGATCTCAATTTCTGACACCAAAAAGCAGAGACAAAGGCAGATCCTGAGAAATGAGGCTACAGCTAAATTCCAGGTTTTTCCTTATACACATGAGACACTGAGTTTCAGGAGACACAGAGACGAAACAGACACAATTTCCCAAATAGGGGAAGGGTTATAATTTGAGCTTGGTATTAAACAAAAGCAGGCTTTCAGAAAATGGGAATGGGAAAGAATTGAATATTATGCCTAGCTCCCAATGAAGGGAACAGGATATTCAAAAACAGAATGGTGAGAAATTATGGAAAATACTTAGGGAAATAGAGGGCACATCACGGAAAGGAGTAGGAGAGAAGCATAGAAGGGTAATCTGAGACCAGACTACAGAGAGCTTTGAAGGACTAAGGGATCTGGGCTTCAGTTGATTATATTTGGGAGCTGCCGAGGCTTTTGAAAAGTGAATGATGTATTCATGGTTGTGGCTTAAATAAAGCCACATAGATCTTCAATAAAATTAACAATAAAATTAACAAACAGAATACAACAATGAATTAAAAGAATGATATACCAAGACCAAGTAGAATTTTTTTCCAGATACACAATGCTGGTTCAGCATTTAAAAATCAATCAATGTAATCCACAACATCAACGGGTTAATAATGAAAAATTATATGATCATATTAATTGATTCAGGAAAAGCATTTGACAAAAAAGTAAAAACCCTTAGCAAACTAATAATAGAGGAGAATTTTATCAATTTGATAACGAACATCCACAGAAAAATGCACAGCTAACATCATAGTTAGTGGGACAAAGGATGGCTCCCCCTAAGACCAGAAACGAGGCAAAAATGCTCACTCTCACCATCCCTGTTCACAATCAGACTGGAAGCCACAATAAGACTAGGAAGGAGCGGGGAGAGGTATACAGACGGGAAAGGAAGAACTAAAATGGTCTTCATTCACAGAAGACATGACTGCCTGTGTAAATAGATCAACATGGTACCCAGTACAGGGGGTACCAAGTACAGGGGGGACCCCTACTAGTTCGGTAGTATGAGTTTGAATCAAGAGAGTAAAACTAATTTCTTAAGCTCACGCTAGAGGAGACACCTGCCAGAGCCTATGTAAAAAGGAACAAACCAGCCTGGCTGGTGTGGCTCAGTGGATTGAGCACAGGCTGGGAACCAGAGGGTCCTGGTTTGATTCCCAGTCAGGGCACATGCCTGGGTTGCAGACCAGGGCCCCAGTGGGGGCCATATGAGGAGCAACCACACATCACTGTTTCTCTCCCTGTCTCCCTCCCTTTCCCTCTTTCTAAAAATAAAGTAAATAAATAAAATCTTAAAAAAAAAAAAAAGGAACAAACCAACCAACAAGAAAAAAAAGCCAAGCTCTCAATTTAAATAGCAACTTGAACTGAGTCGATGTGGCTGCCAAGGCACTTGGACGAGAAGTGAGGGATTTCACTAAATGTCAGACAGCGAGTCTTCTTTCCTGCTTAGGCCAGCTCAGCAGCACGCTCCTTCTCCCTCCCCACCCCGAGACCAGACTCTGTGCTGGAGGGCAGGGCATGATGTGCTAGCTGTGTGCCTATAAGCTGCTTTATAGTGGCAATATATTTATTCCATCTTCTTCATTTTCTTCCAGACTCAGTCCAAGAAATGCAGATAACATTAGACATAAAAATGGCCACAATGCAACCCAACTTTTCCTCATTTCCTTGATGGTTTGCAAGTGAATGTGTGCTTCTGTAACTATCAAACTGGAGCAGAAAGCTTTAGAACAGTGCAATCAACAGGGATGTCGCTGAGGACTGACAATGTATAGGACTCAACAGAAAACAAAGGGACGCGTAAGACAAGTACAGTGTGGTGGAAGACAGAAAAGCAGACGTTTCAGAGTCAGACGGACCACGCCAAGTTCTGAGTTTGCACCATTACCCCCAACCGTGTGACAAGCAAGTGTCTTTATCTCTCTGCGCCCTCGGCTTTCTCACCTTTGCCACGAGAATGACGATGATACCTACCTAATGTTGTGAGAATGAAATGTGAAAACACACATGAACTTGGTTGGCTGCAAATGGCTAAACCGATGCTAGCTCTGTTTACCCGGTTGGTAAGGCAGAGCCTACGTGTGAGAGTATTCCGCGTTCAAAGCAGAGAGGCACACAGACAACAGGGAGAGTCCTGCGGGCCGGGGCAGACAGCAAAGGCCCCCCACGGACGTGGGATTCCAGTCAAACCTTAGAGGATTCAGAGCGGAATTCAGACTGGGAAGAGGAAAAAGCATCCAGTATAAAGGAGGTACCCAAAACTAATTACTGAATGAATGAAAATCACAGAGAAACAAACAAATCAAAATGTCCAAGCGATATCCTAGACACAGTGCGCAGACCTGAGATGAAAGCTAAAGATGGCCCTTCACTGCGAGCATTTTCTTTAAATGAGTTTTCTCCCTGTGGGTGCCCGTGTGAACACTCAGGCACTTTCTGGAGGTGGGCATTTCTGTTCCCGGGGCCCTAGAGAGGCTGCAAGTCTATAGAAACCACACTGTGGCTGGTGTGACCCCCTGGTACTGCGCTATCTTCCTGACCTATCTGTAACCTGCGTGTTTGGGTGGAAACGTTTCCTGCAGCCCCAGTGGGACAAGGCAGCGCTCGCACCTGCTGACATATTTAGACTCAGACGCTACCTCGATGGCCCCCGCTCCCTTTGATAACCACCAGGACACCTAGAGTGCTCGAGTCCGCTTCCTCCACAAGCCACAGTGCAAAAGCTTCTCGTGGGAAAAAAATGAAAAGGTGCCAAGGTATCTTCTGACTTTGGTGCTTGCGTTTTTAAAATGAAGCTTTCAGGTAAAAATCATGGTCAGAGGGACCAAGAGGTTTAGGGGTTGGGAGTTGGGTAGAAAGGGAGAGTCTGAGAACAGGCAAGGGACAGAGGCAGAGGCAGCGGAAATGGATGGAAAGAAGCCTAGAGATTCGGGCTCTGCTTTAGGGATTGTTATTGATCTCTCTGTGACCCTGGGCTGGGCACTTACCTTCCCTGGGCATTAGTTTTGTCAGATGAACATCGGGAGGTTGATGGAAGGAACCTCGAAGAATTTTCAGCCCTCACTTTGTAGGACTGCAAATAAGAGGTCCTGTTTGCTGTGCTGGGAAGAGGCGGGTCCAGCCAACTGCTTTTTTCGGATGCTCCTTTATCCATTCTCCCCTCACGACCACTAGTGACTCAGAAAAGTAACTGTCCCCTTCATTAGAGAGAGCCACCAAATCACTAAAGTTGTTCAGAATTACTAGGTTTCTATTTCCTGTTTGTTACTCTCACTGTCCCACAAAGAAGAAAAAGTCGCTGTGGGAAGGTTTTCTCTGTCCCCTGAGACATTCAGTGGCTTGATCATCAAGTCCTAATCCCAGAAACGTCACTCCAAGTGCCACACTTGTGCTGGACATTGACATGGAGGAGACACACTAGAACGGCAGGGGTCTGGGAACGCTGTCTAATGAGGAACGAGCAGGAACGAGGGCGTTCAGGCTGGAAAGGAATGGACTTGAGAGAAGCACAATGATGGCCACAAGCAGCGGAAAGGTGGACAGAGGGGTTGGATTTGTCTGGTGTCAATCCTTACGGCTGAACTCAGGGCCACCAGAGGAAGCTTCGGGGGAGGCAGGTGATGTCCCACTGGAAGAAGAACTTACCCACAAGCAAAGCACCTAAGGGTATCTCATGGGAGTAGAGACCTCCCCACCCCAGGAAGTATTCTAGCTCACACCCATCTGCCAGGAGAGCTCAGAGGGCACACACTCAGCAGCGCGAGGGGCCGAGGGACCTTCCCAAGGCTGAGACTCTGTGATGCCACCACAGATGACTCTGAAGCTCAGCAAACATTGTTCGCCTTACTCTCTAGTTGTTTTGTTTTGTTTACTTGCCTGAATTCTTGCAAACTGACTCCTGCATTGTGTGACTGCCCTTCTCGCTTTTCCATCGATATTCAAGGGGTCAGGGACCCCCAGGCTTTTGGTTTGGAGCTCCCTAATTTCCATCTCCCCTCCCAGTCAGAAGTCCCACCAACATGATCAGGAATAAAACATTTTAGATGCAATAGTTAAAGGCCATCCATTAAAGGTTTTGTAAAGCCGGTTATCTGCTTTTAGACTGAAAAATGTTGTAAGGTTGGATTTTTCTGCCATGATAGGTCCCACCCCTCTCATGCTGGACAAAGCCGAATGCAATACAGTCACCGACTCAGCATCTGAGCCCACCTAGCCCAGGGCAGCACGGGGGACTCAGAACAAACTCCACAGCATCCAGGAGAGAGACCCACCCCAAGTGTCAGCCTGGGGCTGACACAGCTGACTATCACCTGCTCTTGCACTGGTCTCTAGTTCCTTTGCCCACTTCCAGGATGCTTGGCTTAGCTTTCATTTCTCAAAGTGTTCCCTAATTTGTACCCAAGACAGTCCTCTTCAAGAAAGCATTAAATTTGACATGGCAATACTGTCTATAAACAGAAACCTCCTAGCTCTCCAATGTAGGAGGGACATTTCATGCAAGCCTGCACCACTCATGCATTGCAGTTACGATGCAGCCCCAAGCAAAAGTTCAGCTCCACAAAGCAAGGTATAGAGATGCCAAGGAAGGTGAAAAAACTGTACATCCTGTAGGGTCCTAACTGGACCCAATATGCACGCATATGTAAAATGATGTAAAAAGAAAAATCCTTTAAGGCAAATAGATGAAAAGACCTCAGGGTAGATTTATTTGGAGGTCAGGTTCTCCCTTTTCTCTCTCCCGCAATTTAAATTTTTTATCAAACTCTTAAAAGTGGTTGCATGCCAAAAAATAGTATAAACAAACATTACCCTTTTTTTCCAGCACTACCTTTTGAAGGCCAGCTTCCTTTGCCCCAAAGCACACTCACATGCAAGCTGGGGCCGATTTGACTAATCTGATTTCTGCTGAAGTTGCCACAGCCTGTTCACCCTGAAACTACACGCAGTGGAGAAACCTCATAAGAAAATAGCGATAAGCCTTGTGCCTCCTTTTTTTAGCCAGGAAAAGTTCTCAACCCCTCACAACAGGAAGAGGCCAGCCAGCATACCTACCCCAAAATGCTGGCGCTCCGCCTCTCAGGGCTCTGAGCTTAGTCTTCCTTTGGCGGATGGCAGGTGCTCTGTGGATCATGCAAAGCTCCACACCCCACAGACCCTGGACCTGAGGCCAGGACCCCAGCTCCGTCCCTGGAATGGAACTCGCAACTGCCATGTGCTTGGCTGAGTTCTCCTGCTGGAGAATCAAGTTCCCTAGGTGCTATCCTTGTCTTCTGGTGTCCTCTGTGCCTACAGACGAACACACCACCAAAGAAGGGCTTTGAAATAGGGCCCTCCCCCCTCAATCTTCCTGAGTTCTGGCCACCAGCACTGCCCACAACCTGACAGTTGGGGATGGGTCCACTCTACTCCTGAGGAAAGCTAAAGAACTTTGACGGGTGACTCCAAAGTCGCAGATCAAGGCCAGTGCAGTCCTCTCCGCCATCTCCCTGGAGAAAACAGTCCCTGAAAATACATGCACAGGGGCCTTCGGTGGCTCATGCTCCCCACAGGGCCTGATGTCCCCCCTGTACAGTGGGCCCAAAGGATCTTTCCAGATAAAGACTTTTCTAGTCCCTCAGATCCTAAACCTAGACACCAGATTTTATCCACCTGGTCTATAAATCATCTACATTTTACTGGAGTTTCTTCATGACATGGGAAGAGTCACCCTGGGTTAGCTGAATGGAGCATCCGGCCCCACGTTTGCCCTCTGACCCCTGTTCTAACTCCACTCAGTTAAGATGGGCCCTTTCACAAACTCCCGCGCACACTGACCCTTCCTCTGTGGGTCACACTCCGAAGGCCCGTCTTGTCTCCTCCAATGGACTGAGAGCCCCTGCTGGGAGGCCCTGGAACCAAGGCCCAGGGGAATCAGCAGAGGGCATGGGTACATAACTGTGCTCACTGGGGACTCGGGGAATTAAACTTGAAGCAGACGCATTCCCAGACGCCCTGAGGAGCCCTTCATAATCCAACAGGAATGCCATCCGTGAGCTGGTCTGTAACACTCGAACCAAATAATTTGTCATACAAACCCTCACAGGTATGTGCTTCTGGAATGTGGATGGCAGGCATGGCCCCCTTTGCCTAACCGTCTATGACACCTAAGGTACAGACCTAGTCCTCCAACCGCAGAGGAAGCTCAGAAGTTTAAGTAACAGAGAATGTTCCTATAGAGCACCTGCATTCCTGGCCCTGCCTCTTCCTTCCCTGCCTCCTGGGCACCGAGCACAGGTGTGACCACGCTACCCCAGAGGCACCTGCCTGCGGAAGCCTCTGCAGGTCCCCGAGTCACCCCAGGGTCTGCACTTCTGTTTCTCTAACTCCCAGTGTCCTTTGGAGTCTTTATCCCCGTCCTCACCCTGTTTTCCGCAGGTAACAGAAGTGAGAACTCTTCTCGGTCTCCCTCCGGCTTCCAGCCAGGGAGCCTCTCGATGGGAGGCTGTCCATTCGCTCATTCTCGCTGATTAAAGTGGGACAGACGAAGGCATCCCAAACTCAAGTTGCTCAGAATTCCAGGGGGCCTGCCCCACATGCCTCACACCAGTGACCCGCCCTCAGCTCCGAAAGCCCTTCCGGGGCCGGAAGCAGAGACACGGGGAGTGGGGTCGCCACGTCACTGTGCTGACTTGACCCCTCTCGTGTGCCATGGAGGGTCCCTCGCAATGTGAACACTTGTGTTTTTCCACGCTGAGGGCTAGTGACAGGACACACACACTCTCTTAATCCCTACCAACACCTGAAAAGCATGTTGAACCTGCTGATTTAGTTTTTAACATCCCAGGATACTCAGTCCTTGGAAATTTTCCACCTGCATCTCAGAAGAGCAAACCTTTCCCCTCAAGCTTTTGGCATTCACGGAAAGGAAGTTTCCTTTTCATGAAACATAATAGTTACTTTAATTACAGAAAACATGTGGCAAACCTCCTGCACACGGGAATGCACACGAACACACAAGCATGCACACGCGCTGGAAAACGGGAACGCAGGCCAGCCTAGTGAAAATCTGCTCACATAGTCCACTTACTTAACACTCAGGTTCTTTCTGAGTGGTGAAAACGGCAGTTTGTGCCTTTCAAGGAATCCGTTCAGTTTGTCGAAGCTGTCAAGCTCACGGACGAAAGTTTTTTCATGACACCCCCTTAGCACCCTCTTCCTGATGGTGACGCCTCTCTCATTGCCGGTGCTGGTCGTCCGTCTTTCTGCCTTCTTTTCCTGGTAAATCTGACAAGGGGCTTATCATTTTTCTTGATTTTTCTCACAGAGCCATTTCTCTATTGGTTTATTTTCTTTTTTGCTAATTTCCTTTCTGGTCTTTGTAATTTCCCTTTTCTGCTTGCACTTGGGGTTTTATTTGCTCATCGTATTCTGCCTTTTTAAGGTGCAAGCTGAGGTCATCGATCAGAGTCCTTCTTCTCTAATGTGAAGTCAGCGCTACAACTTTCCCCGTAAACGCCACTTCAAGGGCATCTTCTCTGCTCTGCCCTCCGGCGAGGTATCGAACGCACGCGTAAACGACTATCTGAAGTCGCCCCATTCGCTGATGCCACACACGTTTTCCAGTCTTTGCACTTGTTTCATTTTGAATAGTTTCCATTCCTGTCTCAAGTCCATTCAGCTTGTTTTTGGCAATTTACAATCTGCCATTAAGTCCGTCTAGCGAGTTTTTCTTCTCAGATAATAGCTTTTAGCTCAGACATTAGTTCTCACTCCAGTTCAGGTCTTCTGTCTTCCATGTCTCTACTTAATATGATCAATCTTTTCTCTAGCTCTTTGAACATACGTGATTCTGGTTATAATAATTGTTTAATTTTTGTTTACTAATTCTCTCATCTGCCATTTCTTGGCCAATTTCAATCTATTGGAATCTTTGGTATTTTGTTTCTTTCCTTGCATTTCTGGGAATCTTTTATTGAATGCCAGATATCGTGAATTCTGTCTTATTGGTTGCTGAATACTTCCGTATTCCTACAAATATTTTCAATCTTTGTTCTCTGATACAGTTATTTGGAAACACTGATCCTTTCAGGCCTTTCTTTTATGCACTGAACAGCATTTTGTCTAGGGTTCGTTTTCCCCATTGCCAAGGGAAGACCCTTCTAAGTTGCTGGCTAGAATCTCTGCCAGTCTGGATATTGGGATTCAGCACTATTCTTACCTGATCTCTGGTGACCGTTCCTCTGACCCTTCCAGGTGGCTCTTTCGCAGGTAGTTGCCGCGCATGCCTGTACTGATCAGAAGTCAACAGAAGACTCAAGGGTGACCCTCTGCAGATCTCTAGAATTCTGTGCACTTCTTTCCCATGTTCTATTCTGAAGAGTCTAGCCACCTCGGCTGCCCCACACTCCTAGTCCCACCCCTTTCAATCGAGGAGACAGCATCTGAGATTCCCCCGCCCCATCCTCAGCCTGAAATGTTTCTCCAGGCAGTCGTCCGGAAAAATCGTATGATTCACTCATTTGTTTTCTTTCAGGGATTAACGTCCTTTGTTACCTGACTTCCAACATCTTGAGAGCCACAGTTTCACATACGTTGCCTGTTTCTGTTTTTGTTTTCTAAGTTGTTTCAGGCAGGAGGGTCAGCCCAGCCCCTGTTATTCCACATCGGGCAGAGAGAAAGTCAGTACTGCTGATACCGTTTTATTATATTTCACAGATATTTAAAAAGTGAAAAATAGGGGGCAGGGGAGAGTGGGGTATCTGCTCCTAAATCAGATGATAACATTCAAAGAGATGACAAAATTATTTTGTAAGGGTATAAAGGGCCAGAAGCAAAATGCCTTCAGATACCTAAGTTAAATACCTGCAAACTTGAGCTACAGGAGTGGCAGAGTCTGTGGTGACCGTGGGGAGGCACGAGACCATCACAGAAGTTGGGCAGTGTGCACACCGACACTGAATGTAGAAGAAGGGCTTTCCAGGGCCTGTTCAGAGGCCAGGGACCCGTGGGAGCCCTGCTCCGGGATCTCGGGGAAGCGTCGCGCTGCGTGGCCGGGGTCACCTGGGCAGCAGGAGGCCCTGCTTCCTGGGGTCAGTGAGAAGCTTGGGACACGGGGTCAGAGGCCTCGAGCCACCGAGGTGAAATGTTTCCTTATCGGGTAAATGCCTTTTGGACCCGAGGAGATTTAGAAACATAGGAATTATTAAATAAATCAAATCGACACTAAAGGCAAAACGTTGCATTTAGGAACACTTTTGGGTGAATTAATATTCGAGCCCATATAATGTTTAAAAGAATTTGCATATGAGAGTAGCCAACAAACTAGACCTGTGATTCTAACACGAAATGCGTGTTACTCTTAGACTTACGATTTCAAGTTGAGGACCCTAACACGCTTTCTTAAGTTTATACAAATTACTGGGGTCACCATATTTATATGCTTATTTTGGGGATTTTTGAAGTATTATATAAATCAGAAGATGTCAATCAGACAGTTGGAGCACTTAGAAATAAAAATAGAATATAATGAATCTTAAAGGCCATTTGAATACTTCAGAGCAGCCGTTTTCAACCTCTCTCATCTCGCAGCGCACATAAGATACTAAAATTCTGCAGCACACCAAACAATATATTACGTTTTTTCATGACCTGACAAAATAGGTGTAATTAATTCGCTCACACCAGACGACTGTTGTTGTCTTGGTTGGTGCCACATTTTTCCTCGACAAGCTGAGGGCAAGGAGGCCCGTGCCCACGGCCAGCCGAGCACTGCGTGTTTTTAAAACTCTGGCAGCGCACCTGTGGTCAGAAAATTAGTGTGTTAGAGGAAGTTATAATGGTCCCTGCCCCCACTGCGATTCTAAATATTGCTAGATTAACAAAGACAAATTAAAATCTGTAGGTTAAACTTAAAAGCTTAAGGGGAAAACCAGAGTTTTCTACCTAAAATGTTAACATACATTTTGAAACAAGAGTACGCCCTGAGCAATCTTTCAAGTGACAATGCTCCCTTCTTCCCCCGACACCAAAAATCTCCCCCCGCCCTCCTAAAGCACAGTGTGAAACCCACTGGTGCAGGCTGTGGGCCGTCGCTGAGGGTTTCTGCGAGGCTGATGACAGCTCGCCCTGACTGAACGTGCCCACCAGTGGTCGCCGGCGTCAGCGCAACGCCAGCAGGAATTCCCAAGCTGGGGTGCAGTGGGGAAAGAAACTTTATTTAGTGCACACAACTCAACAGTGACGCAGCATGAAAACAGCACCGTCATGGAACAGCCCAGGGCCAGGGGGCCCTGGGGACCCTCTCCAGCGCGGCAGCTCTGGGCTTTGCTCTGCGAAGGCCTGCCTCACTCTCGCCCTGGCGAGACAGCTTCAGGGTTTCCGCTCTGCCCAGGGAAGACAGCCTCCATTCTCAGGTGCAAAGAGACAGCGTGCTAGAGTTCAGCTAAAGCTATGGCTCGGTTTTGGTTTTGTTTGCTAATTTTTACAGATCTAAGTCTCTTAAGGGCCAACATGGAATCGATGTGTGAACTAGAACTGCCTTTTACAATCATCCTCAAGGAGGCTTTGTAGTAACTCTATCAGAAAATCCGGCCAGGCCTCCATCTTCAGGGGACCAAACGGAGCTTTCCCGCACGAGCTCTGGTCCGCGCCTGTGCGACGCCCAGGAGGACGCCCCAGAGCACTGAACACGCTGCCTGCCTCGGGGGGCCCCCAGCACCCCTGTCCCTGCCATTCAAACACCCGCCGAGCCCCAGCAGGCCAAAGGGGCCAGTCTAACGTGTACTAATGAGTCCTGAAGTGGCTTTCATAATCTCAGGTCTGGTCTCGCCTTGAAGTTGCCAGGTTCTAGAAACTTTGTTATTTCTTCCTTTATTCACTTGCATCATCAAAGGGGTAAAACATATAATCATGTTTCCATTTTTTGAGCAGAACCCATTACTGTTGAGAGAGGCGGTAATCGAGTTTATCAAACACAATTACCTCCACTCAGCCCACCTCCCCTTCAGGTGGCCTCCCTCGGTCAGGAAGAACTAACTCCACCTTTCGCAAAGGACACTTGTGTACTTGAATGGCTTCCCAGGAGTCTTTGAGTGGCGTATAATTACACTTAATTTAATTTTTTTGACATTAGTCCCCAAAGCTTTGATCCAAATTCTGTATGATTCTGATAGAAGGAAAATAAGGCTCCGCCTCAAATGAAATGTTGGCTTTGCGTCCAGTTTGCTGTTGGTTGTGCAGCTGGACCTTCTGGCACAGCCTTTGCTCCCCTGCAGTCCCTTCTGGGCTGGGCCTCTTTTCCCAGCTTTTTGTGTTTCCCTAGCGACTGTCAGGTCACCAGGAGCCTGGGCACAGTCGGGTGTCAGCGACACTTTCAGACCCCGAGTCCCCAGGACAGGGGAGTCTAACACCTCTCATTTCCCGTGTGACAGGCATCCTGACCTTGAGTTTAGGGGCTGGGGTGTTCATGTTGACACACGCATTGATGGGGGAAAATAAAGCTCACACAAGTTTCTTTCAGGTAATGTTCCCAAGTCAGTCACAATCTGGCCAACTTCCCATTTTTAAACCGACATTTATTAAGTAGTTGCAACGTGAGAGTACGCCACACCTACCCGCAAGGACCTAACAATATTGCAGAAGACAGAGCCTGAAAACAGTCAGTGAGCGCGAGAGGCCGAAGGGAAACAGGGATGCGAGAACTGCGCAGAGGAACCGCAGACAGAGCAAACATCAGGCTGTTTCTCTTCAGCTTTGGGGCGAACCCCCTTCCCTTGCTGGTGGCTGAGCCAGCCACCCCAGTGCCCCGGCCCCGTGTGACCACGGGTCTGCAGGGACTGCCTGAAGTAGTTGCGCCCGACTCGGACGGAGGAGTTTATCACCCAGATGCGCTGACTTCCTTCTCACCCGATTCCTGGAACCATCTCAGGAGAACCCGCATTCATGTTAAATAAATATCTAACACCCCCGTCTCCAGGTCCTTGACCTTTCAGCTCCAAGGACCTTTGCCTCCTTTCCATACCCGGCTGCTCATCCTCCTGACCCCCCTTCAATGTCACAACCGCCAAGAACCACTTCCTCTCTGAAGTCTAACCCTCGGTACTCCACTCCCAGATCACAGTCTCTGCTGGTTCCTGCAGCTCCCTCACTCGGGTTCCCTCCCTACACCCACATCTGACCTCTCATCTTGACCTTGAGCTCTTGGCTCTGCCTGGTTCTCCATATCTACCAGCATCCTCTGAATTTGCTTCCTTTCATTTAGCCAAGAACTAGAGTTTCACTTCAATTGTTCTCTTGAAAACCACCTCAGCTGTACCACTTGCTTGTCTTTCTGTCACATCCACCCCATCGTCTCCTAGTCCTGGATTTCTCTAAATACCCGCCTTCTATACCAGGGCTCCGTGTAGGACCACTGGAGAAAAATCTCACCCCCGTGACAACGGGGCCCACACACTTACAGCATCGGCTACACCGCCGTCACTCAGCAACTCCCCGCCTCCCCAACCCAACTACCTCCTCTTCTGGTGGACAGAATTATACATTAATGCTCTTATTTTACAGAACTATAAATTAAAATCTCCCAACCTCCTGCCCCCTCATCTCCACTACATCTGCCCTCAACATTGCCCCTCTGCAGAGGAAGAAGCCATCTGGGCTCTCAGATGTATCCGATGCCACTGACTTTCTCAAGGACCTGGCTCCATCAGGGACAATTTCTCCCCCACGACGATCAGCCTACGAATTCCCACTGGATTCTTCACTTCTTCCTGTAAATGAGCTCATGTCTCTCTTTAAAAAAAAAATTGTCCTTCAACCCATCCCTCCCGTCTCTCAGCACACAGTAAGAACACCCTGCTTCTGCAGCCAGGCTCATGGTCTACACCGGCAGGGGTGTCCACCCCTTGGGCGTCTCTGGGCCACACTGGAAGAAGAAGAGTTGCCTTGGGTCACACATTAAATACATTGTGACACATAATCACAAAAAGTACTCATAATGTTTTAAGTAAATTTACAATTTTGTGTTGGGCTGCATTCACAGCCATCCTGGGCCATGTGTGGGCCGCGGGCTGAGGGCCGCACCCCCTGGACGGTTTCAGACTCCACTTTCTCACGGCCGACCCACCCCCAACCCAGATAATCTGGCCTGCACCCCTCTCGTGCCACTGAAAACGCCCAGCCGACATCTGCCTGTAGATGTGTCGTGGACAGTCCGACCTGCACATGTCCAAACTAAGCTCCTGGTCTCCGACCCTGAACCTTCTCCACCCACAATTCCTGCCGACTCCGGTGAGAGCCTCCACATCCCGCTGGCCACCGTGGGCCCACCCCCACCGCCATCTCCCAATTGCCCCTCGCTGGAACTACCAAACAGGCTGCTCAGGTTCTCCCTGCTCCCAGCCACACCCCCCAGCCCGTCCCCCACACTGTCTCCATGTGCTCACTCAGCAGGCTGCCTCCTTGCCCCTCAGTGTGAACTCCCCCGGGGCCGGACAGGTCCCATGTGCCTGCCGACCCCCCACTCCCCAGTCCGACTGTCGGAAGTCATGTCCACAGCCCACCCTGCACAGTCAGGTGCACGGCCCGCCCCGCACGGGCCAGGCCTGCTCGCGCCTCTGAGCCTTTGTGCATGTTTTTCCTTCTGCCGGTGACATCCTGCCACCGCGCAACTGTCTTCAGACATCTCGTTCTTCAAAGGTCAGGCACCACATCATCCTGAAGCCTTGTCCTAGTCCCCCAGGCAACCTGAAGCCTTCCGCACCTTCTCCAGCCCTGTTCTGTACTTGCCTCCCTTGCGGCAATCACCTGGTCTTCTTGTAATTCTCAGAAGCCCTCCCTATTCATGGTTGTGTGGGTCAAGTGATAATAGGGGAAAGGGTTTGGTACGCTGTAAAACCTCAAACTGATGTGAGTCACGAGGAAGGCAGGAGCCAGCAATGGCAGATACAAGGAAACAAGCAATCACGATGCAATGCAATGAGATCATGACTACCACGGAGCCGTAGATGTGGAAACCCAGGCTCAGAAAACATCAAGCTTCAACCAGGAGCCGGAAGGCTTCAATGCAGGCATCCTGGTAACCCAGTCAGGGCTCAGGCACAGGAAACAGACTCCATCCTCACGTGTTAAAGAAAAAGTCTGTAGGCTAAGGGGTTTGGTGCTCACAGAATGGATCCTGGAAATTGCAGGAGCAGAGGGTTCCGGGCTGGGCCAACAGAAAGGCCAATCAGAACCCGGCACCCAACTTGCCTACCAGGAGAGCTGCCATCTCTGCTGCAGTCAGGGTGGGTGGCAGAAAATCCAAGCCCCAAATCAAGAGCACACCGCCAAAACTCCAGTCCCGGGGCCAGGGAGGCACCGCCCCACTCCGCCCATGTGCCAGGGCCCCTGTGGAGCTAGTCACTGCACAGCGAGCCCCAGCTCACACCCAGCACCGCGCTGGCTGCCTGCAAGAGTCAGGGCAGCTGGAAGGCGGACCCCCTTGATGCCCACCTCCAGGTACTGCCTCAGTGCCTCAGAGGGCGGAAACTGCATCTAGGAACCTCGGAACAGGGGGAACCGGGGAAATGCCATTTTTAGCTTTCCAGCCCCTCGGGTACAGGAAGACACACCAAAGGAGTTGAAACAGACCCCAATCCAGAGCCCCCAGCCCCGCACCTCGGAGTGTGTAAAGGGACACACCTTGCTATGGGGAAGGTCCCCGCAGGGGAAATGGTGTTTGTTTGCTTGTTCATGAACTGAAGGATAGCTTAGCTGCTGGTAAGAAGATAAAGTTTCTCCTAACACTGAGTGTCGAAAAGTCTCTCCTGTGGGACATTCCACAGTGGACGTTACGTGATGTCATTCACAGTGCAGGACCTTCAAAGAGAGGCAGAAGGGTCGCTCATAGGCTAGTTCTTAAAGTGACTTTTGCTAAAACACAAAGGAACAGTAACGTGGACATGGAATCAGGGACCCCACTTGTCCCCATTTCTCTCATCAGCTAGTCTGGTCCTCCAATCAGCCAGTGACACCCTGTGCCCCTTAGAGCTGTGGGCCCACGGAGGGGCCTGGGGCTCTGTACCCTTCTGCCAGAATAGCCAGAGTTTCCTCCGTGCTCTCTGAAATCCACACAAAATTCCCTTTGAAAAGGGGGTTTAACTACTTTTAAAATGTTTGAAAATTCGTCTTAGACCATCTCTTCTAACAGTTGTTTGTTGCGACCGGCTTTGGGAGGAGCTGACCCCTGCAGGACCAGAATCCTGTTCGGCTGCTCAAGCCCGATTCAGACGCTTTGGAGGCGCCGGAATGGTCGATGTCATGGTCAGCTTTTCCAGATCACAAAGTCTGTGCACCTTCCTCCACCATCGCCCACGAAACCCAGGTCCAGACTGGGACAGTGACACAAAAAAGTTGCCAGATGACAGAATACAAAAAGAGCTAGAAGAGCCCCCTCCAGCCGGGACTCTTATGTGACAGGTGAGAAACCTGAGGTCTGGGGGGAAGAAGGGACTGGTGAGCCGCAGAGCTGGGCCCTTCCCCCAGCCCCACCCCAGCTCCGTCTGTGGGCACTCACACCTACCTTCTCCTGCCACTTCTGGACTGAGTCAGTGTCATGCCGGCATCGGCGACTCCCTTAGAAGGAAAAGGCACACCTCACAATGCTAGCTACCAGTGTTCTCCTGCGGGGTGGGGGGCTCTTGTGAGAGATTAGTGCTTCCAAGGAAACTGCAGCAAATGAATGTCTCCATCCATCATACAAGCCCCTGTCTGAAAGGACCTGACCTGGAGGAGCAAAAGGCCCCCTGCTGCCCTGTGCTTTTTCCCAGAAAATGATCTACCACCTTCATTGTTTCTCTCCATTCTTAGACAGATCTCCTGGTGTTGACTCCCAGGCAGAGCCTGCCAAACGTGGCTAAGCTTTCACCTCATCCAGGAAAAACGGCAGAGGCCTAGGGTCGCGGGGAGAAGATCACTAGCCGCTGGTGAGGTGAAGCCCAGCCACAGCCAGGGAACTTCCTGCCCAGGCCAAGGTCAGATCGCATCAGAAAGCCAGGCCAGCCGGCCCAGTTTCTTACTGATACACAGCGAGAGGCTGAGCTAAGACGCAAGAGCAGGGTGAAGAGCGTGCTCTGAGACGCTAAGATTAGAGCATGAGGAGAGTCTGTTGGAGGGGGTTCCTCTCCAACGAGGTCATTCGCACTCCTTCTCACCTGTTACTGCCTGTGTTTGGCCAAATGAACCCAGTTGCCTCAGGTGAAACCCCCTTTTAGCGGGACCTTCTCCCCGAGGCAGGCTTTGCCTCTGCAGCCTTGCCTATTTCTTCCACGGCACCGCCCCCTCCTGGTCTCGGGGGGCCTGCACTAAGGCCGGTCCTGTTGATTCTCTCTGCACAAAGGCTTTTCGATCTGTCCCCGGGGTTCCACCTTGGTCCCCCGCACCATTCCCTCTGACCCAGAACTTGCAACAGTCCCCTAACTGGGCCTCTCACCGTGGTCTCTCCAACCCCCTCTCAAAGATGAACAGCTGCCACTACTTTATCTCTCTCCCACTACTTTATCTGTGATCCTTGCCCATGAATGTGCAATGTCCCCGAGGTGGTGAGCCAGGCTTTAGACACTCCAGAATCGGACCTCATACCAAATCTCTGTATTCGTAGCCCCATCAGGGGCACACTTGCATGTGTACACGTGCATACACGTGTGCACACCACACACAGAGCTTTCGACTAAGCCGCAATGATGTGCCCACTGTTCCTAGGAAACGTTCCGTGGGTTCCTGTCACGGTGCCACTGTTCCCACCATGCCCCTCCTAGCACCCCCTCCCCTACAGCGCGCGGCTAAATCCCTCCCAGGCCCACGGAGAGCCCTGCCCACCTCGAGTGCATGCCCCATTTGCTACCTGCACCATCTATGTGAACGTGGCTCCAGACACCAGGCAAGTTCAATAGGGCACAGGCTACCATCCCCATTTTGCAGGAGCAGATGCTGAGCCTAAAATGCTAACAGCTTGGTCCCCCCGTGGATGCAGCCATGGGTCGTTTCAGCAGAGCCAGCCCTGGCCTCCAGCCCAGCCAGCCCTCTCCCGCCACCCGAGGCAGAGGACCCAGGGTGCTGGAAGGAGGAAGAAAGATGGCGCCAAGGGCAGGGGCACAGATGTCACTCACTCTCGGTCCAAAGACCCTGGGGAGAAGTAGCGAGTGACAGGCAGGTCCCCAGTCAGCCAGAAAAAAAGAGGGGGAGCTCCCGGTTAGGGAGGCACCCAGCACAGCACCCACCACCTGACCAGCCAGAGCCGGGGGCAGGAGCAGCGGCTTCCTCCAACAGCCCATTCCTGGGTGGTGGAAACTCGAGGGGCCGGGTTTCTGGTTTCCTGGGAGGTGTGGAGGAAGCACCTGCCACCTTTGCACATATCTGTGCAATCACATTGGCTTGGGAGTTCGACCCCGGTCGTCAGACTGGGTAGGAAAATACAGGGGCCAGACCTTCTAAACAGGGCGCCTTTGTCCACAGCTGACACCCTGGCCCGCAGCCCAGCTCAGCTTCAGCGGAGGATTTAGGTCAGGAAGAAAATGGCAGTGGGGGTGGCTGCAGCCTTAAAATCTGCTTGAGCCCAGGATTTGGAAGAGGTTTCCCCCTTCCCATAGCCACACCCGTGCCCCTGGGGCAGGGTGCAGGCGGTGGCTGGTCTTGCTTCAGTGTTGTAATTACTGCTGACTTTAAGGAGAAACATGGGTAGGCCTCATCAGCCCTGCAGAAGAGCCGTTTGTCCACTTCCCATCACACTGGAAAGTCCCCAGGCCATTCTGTTGGACCATCCCGTCTTTCCCGTCAGCTCTGGCCTGAAACATCTTTACTTACCTCTTCGAGCGAGCGTGCAGACGTGTGCAAGGAGGGATGGGAAGTGGGGGAAGCTTCCAACTGGGCAGGTGGCCGGGGAACTGGGAGTGATTTGCAAAACAAATACGCTTCAAGAGCCAAAAAAAACCCCAGGTTATCCTGAGTCTTTTAGAGTCAGAGTTTCTACTGAAACATTACTCAAAGAGGGCTTATTTGGAGCAGCCACACCACAGCCTGCTAAGGCCGTTTTCCACAGGGATCAGCCACTGAAGCAACCTCTAAGGGCAATTCTTACCTTCCATGCTCACTTATGAGGGTTACCTGATAGGTTTCAGGTTCCTACATCTTTTTTGAACAGGGGTCTCCTGTGGAGGCGGGCGGCAGCACGATGCTCTCCTGCTGGCCTCGCCCGCCATCTCGTGGCCAAAGGAGGTACTGCTTCCAGGGAGAGACTCTCCTTGGGCAGAGGTCTCTGCAACAAACTTGAAAACCAATCAGGGAAGGGCCATGAAAAAAAATTATCCTTAACGTTAAGAGACCAGAATAGGCATCCTCAGAGATATTGCAGGTTCCGTTCCTGAACACAACAATTGAGTCTCACACTAAAGTGAGTCATAATCTTTCTGCTGGCGGAGGGTCTTGCCTTCGATTTGTAAAACACGCAAATCTGTGAGGCCCAATAAATCAAGTGTAATCAACAAGCTATGCCTGCAATAAGTTTCTTTTTCTACGGCAAAGATGCATTCTTTGTTGTTGTGTTTTCTAATCATTCCCAGTGTGTCTTGCTTCCCTCATCACTCAACAAGCATGTACCCTAAGCACCTGCTGCGAGCCTGATGTCATAGTAGGTCGTGGGGTAAAGATGAATCAGACGGCCCAGTCCTAAAAAAAAGAAGGAGGAAGGGGGTGGGGAGAGAGGAACAGGAGGAAAAAAGAGAAAAAGAAGCTTAAAGTCTTTTTCTATGATTGTAAAATTCCTCTTTAAAAAATTACATTTACATCAAAAGAAGCCTGAAGTCCAGAGATGCAGGAACACGGGAGCCAACAGTAACATTTCCACGTGAAGTGCCATGAGGGGTTACCATGCACAGCAAGGCCCCAAAAGAGGAAGTCTGCTTGGGGAAGAAAGGAGAAATGGCCCCTGGGAACAGAGGAGGGGACATCTGACTGATGGTCAACAGCACAAAGGAAGGGCAGGGAAGGTTCAGTTAAGTCTTGAACCTAAAACTCTCACCGCTTCCCTCACACTCCGCAGTGGCCAGCAACAGTGTTAGCAGAACACTGGCCACTGGTAACAGAAGGGCATGCAGAAAAGGGGGAGGGATACGGGATCTTCTTGAAGATGAGGTGGGGACGACTTCAGGGCCAGTGGCTCAGACTGTGGGTGTGGGGCAGTATGTGCTGTGGTCAAGAGGAGGTAAAGCGCTGGACTTCAGAGTAAAAGAAACTTGGATCTCAACTTTGCTGCTTAATAGCTGTGTGACCTGGGCCAATCACTTAACCTCTCTGAGCTGCAGTTTTTCCACCACAAATCAGGGTGAGAATAACAACCACTCCTGAGGGGAAGTAAGTGAGGCAGTGCATGCAGAGCCCTGCCCAAGGCTTCCCCCCATCCCAGCCCCCATATGTGGCTGCCTGTGGCGGCATCAGGGCACGATGCCAAGTCCTAGTGTGGGTCTTCTGTAGAGCTGGGTCTTCATTCACCTGTTCCCAGAGGCTCCCCCACACCTCACAAGTGTCTTCAAAACGGGGTTAGCACACACTGCACAGGGCATTCTTGTACTAAAACATTTGATGTTTATCTGAACTCAGATTTAGCTGGTCCCCCTGTAACTTTAGCTGCTAAATCTGGCAGCCCTAATTCCAATCCCAGGTTGGGGGTGCAACCCAAAGTAGCCCAGGAAGATGATGGTTTGGGGCTGGCATGGAAGCCCCCAAAAGCCGCAGGGAACTCAGGCAGCTTCCGCAGGTCAAAGCTTCATTTTGATTCACCTTCCAATAGTGACCCCAGCACCGCCCAGGCAGCTTCCCCGTGAGTTCTGTGGGAAATCAGTTCTAAGGGCGGGAAGCACAGGGCACACAGGGGGAAGTGACTCCAGATCAAATGAAGCTGAGAAATCGCACTCAACAAAAGCACAGGTTCCATCACTGCCAGACTTCTCAGGCCTTTAATCCGCTGCCCTGACCCGGGGCTTCTGGCAGCGGGGGTGGTGCATCGCGCTTCCCACCCAGACTGCCCAGGGAAACCCGACTTTCAAGTGCATCCCTTAGGACTTGCTTTGGGCACACTGACAGCTGAAAGCAAAGCCACATCTAAACCTCCTATAAACTGCAGGCAAGGGCACAGGCGCTAGCTAACACGTCCCCGTGATGCAAGTGGCCTCTTAGCCAGCAAAGACAGCGTAGCCTGGCCCACGTGTGGGTTTTGAAGGAGGGTCCCACTGTAAGTGCTTGGATTTTAAGCTGATGGGTGTTCACAGTCTCGTGGGGCCATGATGGGTCCTGGGAAGCTTTCCCTAAATTCCCAGCCATCTCTCCCATCCTTCCGCTTCTGCACCTAAAATTCCATCACGTGGGTGTAGAGGCTTTGACACCCGTCCAAATGCAAATATGCCTGGGAAGAGGGGCTCATTGAGCCACCAGCAGCCACCAGACATGGTGTGATTTAGTGGGTGGGATCCCTCTCAGGGAGCAGCGCGGTGGCAGCTCTACTTGCCTGGTGGGGGGTTCCTCAGGGACCCGGGGCGGGTGTGCGAGCAAAGGGGGGAGCTCACCTGGCAGCTGGAGGGGAGCAAGTCCTCCAGGGGCTGGCAGGGAAGAAAAAGGAAAACAAGCTCCGGTTTCGGGTTAGATCCCCAGTTGGGGTGCCCATGGGAGGCAGCCAATTGGTGCTTCTCTCTCATCTCTCTCTGTCTCTCTCTCTCTCACCCCTTCCTCTCTCTCTGAAACCATGTTTTAAAAACATATTTTTTAAATCAAGAGAAAAAAGTTAAACCCAGGCTCAAAATGACAGCCCCTCACATACAGCTAGAGGCACTTATCGGTTCTCATAGGGCCACTGTCCCCGCCCAACCCTGACTCAGGACTTCCGTTTATTCCGAGGCCCCTAGTCCCCTGTGCGATTGCGCAGCACATGCAGGCACAGGCCAGACTCAGGGCCAGGCCGCCTCTGACCCGGCCCCCAAGCCTGGTAACTGAACCCGCCTGCTGCCCCAGTACTGAGTGCTTACTCTTCTACCCTCATCTTATTTTCTAAGCCCCAAATGTGGTTCCCTGCCAGACCCTCCACTCCTCCTGTCTTACTTTTCTGCCTGTCATTCCTCTGCAGGCCCCCCAGATCTGTAGCCCTACACCCCTTCAAGAATCGGGGTCCTACCCCCAAACCTCAGGACAAACCCAGCTATCTGCTGCAGCCACAGCGCTCCTGCCTGCGGGAGGGAGCTTCCAGGGGCCCGCTCCACCTGCCTGCTGGCAGGGCTGCTGGCTG